>JAQGAG010000702.1:0-13376 GCA_034696835.1 Lepidocyrtus lignorum
TCTTGGAGGCAGCAGCGACCTTCTTCTTCTTCTTGGAAGCAGCTAGAGCCTTTCCCTTACGCTTCTTGGAGGCAGCAACGACCTTCTTCTTCTTTTTGGAAGCAGATGGAGCCTTTGATTTACGTTTCTTGGACCCTGGTGGCGTCTTCTTCCGCTTCTTTCCCCCTGCTGGAGGCTTCGACTTGCGCTTTTTGGATCCTGGTGGCGTCTTCTTCCGCTTCTTGCTAGCGGCCGGTGCCTTAGACTTGCGCTTTTTGGATCCTGGTGGCGTCTTCTTCCGCTTCTTGCTAGCGGCCGGTGCCTTAGACTTGCGCTTTTTGGATCCTGGTGGCGTCTTCTTCCGCTTCTTGCTGGTGGCGGGAGATTTCTTCTTTTTCTTCTGGACACCACTGTTGGATGCTTTGCGCTTGTTCGAAGGTACCTTAGGAGCTGAAAATGTGAAAACAGAATTGGTCAAGATTACATACAGCTCATCAACCGCTGATTCGGAATTTCCGAATCGGAACCCTTTGACATAATAACAGCTCCCGCAAAAATCAAAACCAAAGTAACTTACTTCCAGGGGTTCCTCCATCCGGTTGCTGTCCCGGGTCACTTCCTGGCTCAGATGCATTCACATTGTCCATGGGCTGATTAGCCAACTCCAAACCTGGGGCCTCGGGTCCCGCGTCTGCTTCAGCTTCCGCCTTCTCTCTTTCCATGATGGCGCTGAATTCGCAGCGATCAGCAAACGTTATCTCGAAACACACTTAGTATGGGTTATCTTGGTGGAGGGGGTCAGGTTCAGAAATCACTTCCTTTCAAGCAGAAAATTTTTCTCGGAATGATCGGAACTGGCGACTGGATGGCCTTTGCTCTTCTCGTTTTGTTTATTTTAGCCAATTCCATTTTCACAAAACAAATCCCGTTGCATGGCTACGCAAACGGGGGAAGTCTCTAGCCCGTGGCTATCCTCAGCTCTACTCAATATATTATCATGCACTTGACGACAATGCATTCATGACAACTTTAGCAGTGATAATGACGCTATAGGCCCCTGTCACTATATAGTATATAGTATTAAGATCTTTGCCTGTCACTCTATGCGATCCATGCATACGGAAATCGAATCGAATCAATGAAGCTGTGAAAGGTTTTAGCAGTTATAACATAATAATAGATTATGTACCTTCCATAACTGGAGTCAAATGTTTCCTGGAGTAGATTATTAATCAGTTTTTAATTAATAACAACCCATTTTAGTTGGGGCATTATGAATGAAAACGTTGGTAGTGTTGAGCCATTGGTCTACAGGAGCTTTTCATAGATTCTTCGGCTTGTGATAGTCAAAATTATGCCTGGTATGAATAGAGTGAAAGTTTTCACTTCGAAGTTCCTTCTATTCACGGAAACACAAACTTCCATAAAATGATTTCGTTCCGAAGTATCCCATCTCCATTTTTTAACCTTCCCATACTAAAGGAGCTTATTATAGCTACTTTTTCCTTTCTTCCCTCTTCCCTGTCGTCTTTCCGACCCAGTGGTTTGGTTACTTGAATCAGGCCTGACTGGATACTTAAAAGTGGTTCTCCTTATTTCCAAAACAGAACTGATTGAGCTTTCTCCCCACCTCCACTTTCCCTTTGAACTGATATGCTTTGGATTTGATGCTTATCCAGCTATTTTAACTTGAAAGAAAGTTTTAAAAGGTGGGTTGAAGGGAAAAGGACAAGTCTCTTGTTTTCAACCATGCATATCTAGAGTTTCTTTTGAAATATCTTGAGAAAAACAGGACAAGGGGCAGAAACAACGCTGGAAAAAATAGCTCTTGACTATGGATATTATTTATCCTCCAAGTTTATTGGAAGATCATGCTCGCCAAATTCAACTCTTCGTCAATAGCATTTTTTCATGTACTCGTTTGCTCCATCAAGGGAAAGATGTAAAAACTCAAGTTGAAAGGACTCTTATATATTTTATCGACTGAAAGTGAGTGTTTATTTTCCCTTTGTGGTGAGGGTGAAGGTCTGAGAAGGGCTAAAAATAGAGAAAGGTGATGTTAAGCACGATACGTCAGCAGGGATACTGTAATTTTGCCTTGAGGTCATATTAATGGCTGGATCTGGAATCCTAGTAGCCTACTTCGATCATAATCAGTAATTACATCCCGAAACAGTCTAAAATTCACTTTGCATGGTTTGGTAAATGACGATGGTTTATATCGGAAATTCCAGTTCAAAAATATTGGATGAAAGGATGGAAGTCTATGTTTTGAAGGGATTATATTATGCCATGTCAATTAGCTGAAACATCTAAAGCAGTTTTATGTTTATCCTGTCATTTCTTTCCATTTGTGTTTTCATTGCTAGAAATTTCGGCTTTTTAACGAGTATGGCAAAAGAGAGCTTATTTAGTTTACCCATTTTGAGGGTTCTATTTACCTATTTATAATTTTATATACCTCATGTCTACACGCATGTATCCTCAATTTGATTCTGCCGAGGTGTTTTAAAGATCCATTTTGTACTAAATACATATATCGAATCCAAAATGCCCTCCCTTTAGTCAAAAACCGTATACTATCATCATCAGAAATGTGATTGATGGTATAAATTATTTTGAATTTTTCTATATTTCATTCTTTTTTATTTACAACAAAACCAGCATTGATTTATTGGCTTATACTGCGATCCTGAACTTTTTAGATTCAATAGAAATACAAACGCTTTAGGATAGAGGGGAAATCGGGAAATGACGGATCGAAGGCTCAGACTTGACAGATCCATTAAGACAAGCTCAGCCATAATCTTATCGCACTTTCTTTTTTCTGGGTATTTTTTAAATTGAAATGTGTCATCGCCAGATCCGCTTAAGGTATGTTCACTTTAAGGTAATCAAAGTTCGATTTATTTCCAAAATATTTATAGCCAACTCTTTTATGGAGAAAAGACATGTATCTCGTCCTCGTTCAAAGGAATAATAATTTTACGTTGGATTGATTGATATTCATCACAAGGCACTCCTCCAACTGTAAACGTGATTGACAGATCAATTGATTCAATTCTATTTTTATAGTCAACTAGTCAGCAGAATTGTACGCGGGTTGTTCCGATGAAATGCTGTCATTCAACAACTTACCTGCGGTATATTCAAAAGGATATCATTTTGCTTCATTAGTCCTGGATGCATGAGACGGGTAGATGTGAAATTAATGTAGCGTTCCTGGTAAGCAGAAAACGCAAAATTTTCAATTGCACAAAGAGAATTTAATGATAAGATAAATACAAAAAGAGACAACACAAATCACATCACATCAAGTCAGTCAGTGAGCTCCTAAAGCAGTTTGATGCTGCTTTGATGAAAAATTATAACAAAACCAAAAACCCAGTCCAATTTATTACGACACAGCATTATCCCGTATATTTTCTAATTTTATACAAAAAAAAACAAATTCCTGTGGTGATCCCACACTGACAGTTTTGCTTCCTCGAAAGAAAGATTTTCCTTGTGGAATGAAAAGGGAGACCAAAGGTACAAAGGGTCCATGGTCCATGTACGAATCTTTTGACTCCTGTGAAGTCATCTTGCTTTCCAGTGAAAGTTAATGGAATGGTACACATCTACATTTTTGTTCCAGGATGAATATCAACGGAGACAACAAAACACTTTCTCTGTCATCCATCCTATTTTTATTTATAATCCTCATGTATAGGGAGGAAAAGGAAATATGTGAATATTCAGCACATGAATAGGACATGGACCATACCCACACGAAGTTATAAAAAACATGGTAGGAAAATGCAACCGTTTTATTTCTTTCCCTTCCCATTCTTCACTTTACTCTTTTATGCTTCGACGTCTTAAGCTCCACGTCTATTCACTACTGACAGCATAAAAACTTTCGTTTTGCAATTTTCTCTATACAATCTCATCTAAAGCTGTAACAAAGCAAATGCACATAAAAACCGATGGGGGCTGACTTTTGTAATGGGGGGATGCGTCATGCGTATGTGTGCAATAAGTAACCTTGTTTTTTTGGATGCCTATTTATAGAGATTTAACTTTAACATAACATGGGTCCGCTGGAAATCCCTTTGAAGGAATGAAACGCACAAGTTGAGCCAGTCTTGGGGATCTGAATAGAAAATTCCTTTCCAATCCTTTTATGTGCCATCTGCCCCAGAAAAGAAACGCCGGCAATTTTTGTGCAGCGGACATTAATAAAATATGCATGTATACAGTATTCAAAATGTTTTGACTTGAACAAGGCCACCGAACTGTTTTATTAGATGTGTTTTAAGAGTTAAAGAATTGAAAAGGATGTCGCGCCGATGATTACGTTGGAAGTTGGAGGAAGATATCATCATCATAACTTTATATTAAATCAGCTTTTCCCTTGAGTTTTATCGTTCGGAAAAATAAATAACAAAATGATAGACTACAAATTCGAGATACATATCTAAGTATACGCGTATGAAATCAAAAATAAAATTGGAGACTTCATTTGACATGGAGCCACATGCAGGGATTGAATTAACATGTAAAGTAATTGTGTTTAAAGAGAGCATGTTTTTTATTTTTCCAATTTTAAACATAAAAATACATAAATTCTGGATTTTACATTGAGAGTAATGAGATCATCAAATACATGTACACAAAATGTGCTTTGGCATATTATTTTACATGGTACAGTTTGTCAGTAAAGTTATATCTTACACTTTGCTTCAAAAAGTAAGTGTTACGAATTGTAGGGAATATATATTTCCTATACATAGTTAGTGGAGCTCAAACCAGCTTATAGTCAGATATTGTGACGTACAGTAAGTAAAAGTTTCAAAGAATTTAAACTTGTTCGAATGAAGTAAAAAATCTCAGAAACTTATCAGCTTTTTACTATCTTATTTAACACTGAATAAACAATATTTGGCATCTCAGACCGGGCTCAGAGCTCTTTCAGGTTTAAAAAAAAGTTTGTGTAATGAATTGCTGAATCCTCTATAATTATGTTGTAATACAGTTGACAATAATATTACATCACATTATACGATACAAAATAATTACAATTTCGTTCACAAGTTTTTATCAATAATCCAGCCATGTTTTTCTAATTCAATGCAGGTATACCTACTTCATCTTCATCGATATAAAAGGTAAGCTGCGAGGGTATGCGAGACATCTTATGTTTGTACTCACCAATTACTTAGGACTGACTGGTCAGCAATTTCTTAACATGCAAATCAGAAAAGTCGCGAAGTCTCAAAAACCTTTCTCATTGAAAGTAATCTATTTTAAGTAATGAATGATTTACAGCTACAACATCCCAATGATAAACCTGGTATTTTTCTGCGAGGAATGGGATTAAAAGTTGGCATCTGTCTATCTGATTATATTTCTACATACATATATCATATATATTAACATGCACATTCCTAAATTGTAGATTCATACACTTATAATAAAGTTTCTTTTGAACACTAAAATCTTATTATCATTAATCAATCAGATAACTTTCCCTATCTAAAAGAAAATGAGTCTGTCTGGCTCGGCTATCTAATGCTGTATTTAACTACGCTGCATCACTAATATATTCACAGATTTATATACCTAATCAGCTTTCACTTTTCTTTCAAAGGATGCGGGATCTATTATTCGATTTCATCTATGTAATTAATTACAGTTACGAGCCTATATGTATCCTTCCCTTTGACTATGGCTTCTACGTCTATGTTTGGAACCCCTCCTATCCAATAATTCCTTCAAATCGTTGAATGAATCTAATTCATTTACTCCAGCTTACTCTAGCGTGCATTGTTAGCGTCAACTATGTTAATGCTACCAATAGTTAATAGGATTTACGCTACATTCACAATGTCAGTCAGGTACATACATTTTCTCATTCGTTATAAAACTGCTCATCGGGATTCATCATATTCTCAACCATCTCAAAGAATTCCTTAATGAATTCATTACACACTACAGGTTTGACACGTTCAAGAGTTTTGCAGATTAGACCCTCCTAACAAATTGTCAATGCAAGTCAAGTTTACCTCCTATGTATAGTACATCAAGAATGAATTACGCAATAATGGTTATTTTTACTTTATTATAAAATCACAAAATTTTGTAAATGTGCTGGACAAAGACATCAATAGAATACATACCTGGCTCCCGTGAATAGTAATTATTCTCCTGTTCACCCTGTATTCCTCAACCTAAACTACTTTCATTAGTGGTTACTTAAGTCTGGTTAATTCGTTATATTTCACCAGCCATTTGTCAGTTTGGTTTCCAGTATTCCTCCTCCTCCGTCTACTTTTTCCCACGGTTCTGTTTGCTCTTCAGGGGTGGGCTTGAAGACATAAAGTCATCAATGGAGTAGCCACGAGTCACATTATCATTTGTCAAGTTGTGTTCCTCTGTCAGTTCTTGATCTTCTGGATGGCCACGAGAATGCTCGTCAATTATCTTGACGTCTAGAGACTGCCTGTATTTTCCTCCCTTCCCCATTTGCATCCGATCTGAAAGTCCGCCAGTTGTCACGCTCAAGCCATTGGTAAGATTGTCGTCGAGTGTGGATCTGGAACAAAAGTTTTAAGAGAAGAGCTTAATTGTAAAGTTTCAAACTTAAATGGGAGTAGTGTCAAATGTTAAAGTTTGATTTATTTAGAGTGAAAAGGGTGAATACTTTAGGATTTAGTATAATCATCAGAATTCATATGCTCAAATATCCACTTTGGTGGAGGTTATGAGCATTCTTCAAAGTTTGCTCTTGAAGAGAACAACTTTCATTTCACTTCTAGTGGGCAATAATGGTCACAACTTTCTTACATTATTCAATTTGAATGAGCAGATCGCAGAAGTCTACTTCAAGTAACATTTTGTTTTATGTAAAGAAAGACTACCCATTGGCCGTCCACCTTTTTTGGTTCCCAACGGGTAACAATTACATAATTTATTCTGAGCTTAATGGACCAAAAACTCCAGCATTGTATGACTTATTGCTGTTATGTTGGGGGAAAGCAGATATATTGAAATTCACTTCAAAATACATTAGAGGCTTTATCTATCTAACCATTATCCAAACAAACTGGTAACATGTTGGGGTTTCTCTTCCCCAATCTAATGAATTTCGACGGAGCCCTTCGTTCCAACCATAAAGTTTATATGTCAAGTGGAGTACACTGTCATGCACGAGTTGACGTTTCATTCTTGATCTTAGGATATATGCATAACAGAAAAACATACCTTTTTGAGACGAAGAGATTATCTCTGAGAACCATTTTCATCCCTTGCTACTTCAACTTTTGTCATTTTTCTCAACTTTTTAGCAAACTTCATAATACACTGTACGGCACAAAATGGAATTCTTGAGTTCAATGTCAATAGTCAATATGCAAACGTAGCGTACATGATTCAGGAGAAAGTTCTCCATCAAGCGACAAAGTTTAGCTGGAAATTGCATTGCGTATACTTTCTCCACTTTCACTTCCAGCATATTTTTTTATTCATTAGGACCGACATGCATATGCATAAAATCTACCCTGCAGCCTTCAGTAGGATTTTCTTCAAGAGTTTCAACATGAAAAAACCCTTAAAAAGTATGTGCCCTCTGCAAATTTTTTACGAGAAAAACTTTCACGTTTGAGATTTACATAATTCATATACAACTTATTGAATCATAATTCATGTATATTTTCCATTAGGTCAACTGTTCTTATGCCACAATCTCAAAAAGTTATCTAGGAAAGCTATTATACTCGTATGCCATCTGAAAGATGCGGTGACCTTCATATGAATCAAGAGAAAGTACATTATTTCGCATCTGTAGGAAAACGTGAATTCCTACTTTATTTACATAATGTGACAACTTTATTTTATCCCATTCTATTCGGTTTGACAATTCCGAGCAGAAAGTGCATTTCGATTTCGTATAAAACAGCGTTAAAGAAGGCAGGTTTCAGTTTCCCCATACATGCTACACGTAAAGGGATGAAAGTCGTAACCGGAAATCCCTGATCCATGTTTTACTGACTAAGTGAGGAAATCCCTGATCCATGATTTCTTTCGAGTTAGTTGTCTTGCTTGTCTTCTTTTGTACGTGGTTGAATATAAGTATTTCAGAGGATATAAGATCCTCGTAGGTATTATAATTTGACCGTAAAATGAATTCACTTGAGTTCTACCGACAGGCATCTTCCGTAGTGAAGAAAGTCCTCTGTAATTACAAATACTGAAGCAGCAGCTGGGGCATGTGGGACACATGTGGCCTCTTTGAAGAACAAGCATCATCAATGATGCATGTGCAGAATTAAAATAAGACAAAGGCAATTTCAGTGATTTTCATATTTTGTGGTTGCATGTGCAGGAAGTTCATGTTTCTGGTGAGTGATTTAATAATTTACTCAATAGATACTGGAAGCTTTATAGCTCTATAAAATGCACATTTGAGGCAAAATTTCAGTATGATTTCCTATACCAATCCACACAAATTCAGGCCACAACCTTCAGCTTGTTTTCTAACCTCGATAGAGTGTGCTTAGCATTTTAAAAAGAGACTGGTGTTGTTTTATGAATGCTAAAATGAACTATCTAGCTCAAGTACAGTGGTTTATTGTAAGTTGATGCAACAGTCATAAGTAAACAAAAAAGTTTATGCTTCCGGTAGAAGAACGCTCAAAATGTAAAAATATTAAATATATAAATAAATATCGCAGATTTCCGGTTACACTTACCTCCGCTGTATTCTTGTCGTAATGTGATTGAGAGGGACCCATAGATTTTTCGTGTCTGTTTCCGATTTCCAGGTGGTCCACTTCTTTCCGAGTTCGCATCTCACTTCTCCATTCAGCAGACAGTAGAGTACAGCAACGAAGAATCCCTGAACAAGAAAAAAATTTCCACGTATGATTAATAGCAGTTGACGTTTTAACATAAAGTTGATCTTATCAGATTCATACATAGCTACCTACATAAACAACTTTTTTTTAATCATAGCAAATATAAATGAAACAACAAGTGACACATATTCAGGACTATAATTTAGTACCTAAAATATCTCATTACAGCTTTATGTCAACAGACTAAAACCAGAATATATAATTTACATTGCATGCATATGTGACACCGCAAAAGTCGGCTTTCACTCCAATGCGTTTCTCCCATGGGAGGGTGCACTCAACTGTGGGGAAAGCTTTCTCTCACTAGAATGTTCAGAATTGATAGCGTGTACTACTGCAAGGCTTATTACACTCTCTGGCTGAGGTAGCATCCCCGTGTCTATTTTCTCTTTTTGGTTTCCCCTTCATAACTTTTCGAGATTATGGCTTTGCTAACATTCCAAAATGTAACGTTTTAAAAGGAAAAATATACTTTTTATACTAGATTTGGTAAGTATTGTTGGACGTTTGTCCTTGTCACTTGGCTATATAGTCTTCATTAGACAAGCTAAACTTAGCCCATCGTGAACCGCTTTAAGCCAACTTTTTGCTCTAGCTTTGCATGGGAGAAATGATATATTCATCCACCTGGATTTAAAACTAAGTTTTTGAGATATATGCAAATAGAACGGAGCTCATCTCAGCACCTTTTGGATTAAGGACTGCTATATCCTTGCTAAAAGTATAAAATATAAATTCCAAGCTAGTTTTCATACTTGATATTTTAAGCGCACAGAGAAAATGACATTTGCATTTGATTAAAAGTGCATATACCAGGAAAATGGTGGAGGTGCTATCTAAGCCTTGTGTTCTCAGATAACATGGATATGCCTATGCGTATTTTGTAAACTTACGATTACTATATTCTTTAGACTCTCAGACGTACCTGAAAGGAAGCAAAAAGTTGATCGCAAAACAGCCAAGTCACTTCAATTACCGGATCACGGCCAATGTAGTAACTCATTCCGATGAACAGCATGTAGTGAACCCCGAACAGTGGAACAAGCACGAGAGTACTTTTTGCCCATTTTCTTTACATAGGGCACAAAGAGAAAGTTCGTATAAGTAACTTGAAAAGGAACTAAATATCAGAGTTATCTAACAAGTAGCTGTTCTATTCTAGCGACAGCATGGCGGCAGCCTATTCTACATAACAATTGATACTTGACGGAGAAGCAAAATCACAGGTCAATCTAAGCCACTACTTCTAGCTCTAGAAAAATATCAGAAGATAGATATTCTTATCACGTTCCTCTTTTGAACTAGTTCTACAAATTTGAATCCTCCTAAAAATCTTTTTTCTTTAAGATTCGCAAAGACAATGGCTAATGTTGATAGATGACATTGCTCTAAGCATTTGGGTGGAGGGAAAGTTCTATAACTTTTTTCTGCTGTCGTATTTTTGCTGATGATGGGGGAAACTACAAGGAGCTGTAATTAACTATTTAAAGTTACATAACTATTCTTGTCTACTTTGTGTCTAGTCTAGACTATACTATAATAAGACTAAAAGACTATACTTAATAATATAGATAGAGTGCTAAAGCAATAAATTACCCATGCAGGTTTTTAGCAGATTTATAAGATTCTGGTAAATATGTAAAACTGCTGAATTTTTTTATGAATATGACTATACCTATATCGATAAAACATTTTTATTGATTTATTAGTGAGCTATTTCATTTCTTCTAGGTTTGAATTAAATTTTCCAGTCACGAGTGAATTTTATGACCATTTAGATTACTCTTGAAGAAAGCTAGAAGGTTAAAAGTGTAATTCAAAGGCTCAATTGGCTATTCATAAACTCTTTCAGTTTTGCTCTCCATTTAGGGCTGTAATTTATACGAACTGAAATATATCACAGCTAATGTAAAATTCGAATGACAAAAGCTTCTTTTACTTTTTTAAAGCTAAAATTCTTCAAGCGAGAGTTAGAGACCTGAGAAGTTTTCTTTTTTTTCTAAGATGAATTACATTTGATTTCAGATTTTAAAAAAACTGTAGGAAGATGTTAAGAAAGAAGTAACGATAAGTTTCTGTAAAATTAAAAAAACAAAAGATGGAAACGAAGATAACAAACTGTTTAAAAACCGTTTTCTACTTTCACTTTGTACTTGCTCAAATCCCTGAGAACGTCAACGTCAAATTATTTGTGTGTGGTACCCTTATTTTGTCTGCGGGTGAAATTAATGCTATGATATTATGTATTGTAGATGTGGCGGGGCTGCTGATATTATGCTGGTTCCAGTTGGTTCCCCTCTAGCATGTGTGCAAAAATACGAGATATATTTTGTGACATACCAAAAAATGTCGGACTTTGTTCGACTAGGGCAAATAAAAGCCGAGATAACTAGAGATGGAGAAAAAGGCAGCATAATTTATCTAAAACATACAGCACAGAGCTTTAATATTTACACACAACAATAAAAAATTGTAGAATAGAAAAGCATGATGAAAGTTTATTTTATTTTCTCACGGTATTACTACATATTATATGTATGTTTCAGTTTCTACATACATACGTGTCGGTCATGACACTCGATAAGGGCAAAAACCTGCATGAGTTTCGAAATCTCAACATACCTGTACCTGTATTTTCGTGTTTCAATGGACACAGCTGACTGGAGCTTCAGAAGAAGCACTCGTACAATGTTCAAGAAAAATACGAAGTTTAGCTAGAAAAAGGGAGAAAAGGAAACAAGAAAAGAAAACATGTCATTATTTCACTTTCACTCATACTTTCTCCATGAAGGGGGGAATAAATCAAGCGTTTGTTTTTTACGGTTGAGCTGGTCATTGAGAAAGGTTAAAATGTTGAGGAATTTTTCCCTCCCCGTATATAACATGGAAGTTGGTGACAAGCTTGCTTGTTTTTGTAGTTGAGAATTTGAGATAACTTTTTGTAAACTTCAACGATTTGATATTATTGAAGGTAAAGTAACGTACATAACTTCAGTTATCTCTGTTCATACTACGTATACGTTAATTTATTGTCAGCTTCAGCTTAAGCCTAGTACTTATACTCTCTTTAAAATGCATGCTATTCGCATGAATGCAGAATATTTCATCAGTGAAAGAAAGAAAAGACATTCATATTTTGTAAGGTAGGGTTTGTTCTGATACAAAACTTTCTGATTTTGCTGAATAAGAAATTAAAATGGATATTATTACTCACGCTCAGCCTGTATTAATTTTAGAATTTCTGTGGCTTTTGTCAATATTCTGTAACATAAAGGATTGTTTAGGGGTAGTAAAGTAAATAGTCTTGCTACGTCTTTTCACATTATTTGCGCTCTTCCATTAAAAAATTGCATATTCGAATTGCTTCATAAAGTGTGTATTTTCATAAGGGTGGGGTATTTTGCCGAGATGCAGAACTTACACATTGAGAAATTCTCTTATTTTTTTTCACCATATCGTATCACTCGAACTGTTCTCAGAATGGAAAGATACATAAAAGTTTGCCTAACGTTGCTAATATTGGTGACAAATTTTAATTTTGACACATTTCGTAAATCGATACTTGGCAGATATCTTTGCTCCCTTCTAAAAACTAAAGTTTGCCACGAAAAACCAATTTGTTGCTGCCATGTGCAGCACGCGAGCTATTTCATGTGGATAGAATAAGTATTCACCCCAACGCGCTTTCAATAAATACACCTATTTTTATAGAGCTTATTAACTACAAACTTTTTAAAAGTCAGTCAGACGGGGAAACAAACTTACATAAGATATTTTGATTAAAAGTTGGTCATACTATGTACTATGTAAATTGTTGCGTATTTTCAACTAGTTTCCTAAGTTCTTCGGTGAGAGGTTGCCACTCATTGCTATTCCGGTGATATACATATCTGTGAGCTGTTGGAATTACCCACCCTATCGATAGGGTGATAGTGATCTGATCACTATCACAGTTGACGATCTAAAAGTAATCTATTTTTGGTCAAGGTCAGAATTTTTGCAGTTTCTGATGTTGTCTAAAGTGATGTTTTCTGTTTTCGTCTGATTATTTCAACTCGCATTTTGCATTTGTTTCTCATTGCAATTTTTATTTTGCAACATGGGTGGATGGCGACATGGGTTCTGTAAGTTGTGTTTATCTTACCACTATAGAAAGTATGATTGGAATGCGAATGATGAGAAAGAGATCCGGACTGTTCTGATGAGTAGTCCAGCAGAGAGTGTCGTCCAACAGAGTTCTTGAAATGACCCATGATCCAATGACAGGTATGGGGCAACCTGATATTGCATGAAAACAATTTGTATTACGAAGTCTTCTAAGAATAATAACAATAATAATCGAATACGAATACGAATAAACGTAGAATAAATTGATCATTTCATAATTAATAGAATGACGTAGCTGAAATCAAATGTACTAAAAAATAGGAGTGATACTAGCCATTTTGCAAAAAATTAAAAGTTTAAAATTGCGAAAAAATCGATTATTAATACTTTAAG
>JAQGAG010000703.1:0-13369 GCA_034696835.1 Lepidocyrtus lignorum
CATTTATGAGCGGGCTATTAGTTTATTTTGCGTCACTACTTTTGTCATGGATTCGTTATATCTGGCAGCTTAGTGACGATAATTCTACATTTATCCTTATATTTCTTATGTTCTTTGTATGCTTACACATCCTTTACAAAACGTATGCAGACCGAAGAAGAAGTAAAAAAAATTTAAAAAATGAGTAAAAATTGTCGGTCGGTCATCTTTAAACAAGACAACTGCCTCCACCATCATCATCAATTATCATCAGCGACATCAATTTTAATAATATCCAAAACAGTTAAAGTTAAAAAGTTCATTTTACATTCTTTCTTCTCAGCGGCAATAATAATTACCTGTCATCTTAATCTTCTGCCTAGCCGCTGCTGATCTATTATTAAAAATGTTTATCTTGTCATCTGTAAAAAAAATATTCCTTTGTCAATAACTATTTTAAACTGTGTAGCTCCCTGTCTTAATGGCAGTTTAGTTGTCTTAATGGCATGTTCACTTTTAACTTTCAATAATATTTAATTACTATTACTCTGCTGGGCGGATAATTATATTCAAAAGGAAAATGAGTTCTGTGTCAAATTACCAGAAAAAAACAGGTCATGTTCAAGGTTCACACTTTTGTTGAGTTTGGATATATGGATTATTTTTGAGAAAGTGAAGGGAAGAGGTCATAGGTCAGGTCATGAAATTGATGTTGAGCAAGTCAGCTAAAAATTATAGCTCTTGATTAACTATTAACTATTATAGCTGCCTACATTTAAAATGAAGTAGTAAAAGATGAAATCTAAAATTAAAAATCAATATCTCATCCGCATTTACATTCGATTTCGATTCAACTAAAAATAACGAACAGAAATGAAATCAACAAAAATCACGCGATAATTATTCAAAAGTTAAATTATTTTAAAAGCGAAATTAAAGTTTAATTGGGGGAGGATTAGAATTTACAGAAAAAAATGATAGAAGGAAACTGTAAATATATTATGGAAAAAATATAGAAAAGAAAAAGGATTTAGTCTCGTTTAGAAAACAAACACTTAAAAATATACTATTTACCTAGTTAAAAATTTAATGGCTAAGGAAAATATATAAAAATGGATATTTTTGAGTTTGATGAGGATCGATATAGGTAGGTAAACTAACGAGGATTACAGTTAAGAATAATTACATAATAGGACTATTATACAAAGTTGATTTTAATTTGCAGTAAGAAATCTTTAACATGAAAGAATTTGTTTTTTTAAATTATCGATTTGTTTCCGGCAGCGCAGTCAAAGAAGACTTGAAAAAATAGAGAGAAACATTACATTCCTTTTTAAAGTCAAAATACACTTAAAAATTAACTAACAAGGCTTTTATAATTAGGCTGAAAAGGAGATGATGATAGGGACTAAAAAATAATTACAAAACTGAGCAGCAGCATTACAAAATCTGTAGTTAATTTTTACACTGAAAAAAATCCGTTTTCCGTTGTTGAATCTGAATTTTATGATGCATTCCATTTAACTAATTTTCCGTTGTCTTTTGTGTTTGTGATCATTTATCTTAATTAAACTGTATTAATCTTAATGAAAAATAATCATTTTAGTTTGAACTTAAACTAATTTTTAGAAAAATTCGGAAAGTGTTTGTAGCTTATCAATAGTCTCATTTTTATATTTTCATTTTTCTCACAGTGCCCCAATTTAAACTATATCTCAGTTGGTTTCGCAAACAAACTTCGCGTTTTTAGCAATATTTAACTATTAAGGTACCTAAATAGTAATATGAATTGAGCTGCGTTTGAGTAGCGATTAAGATTAGCTAATTATATTATAACTATTTATGGAAGAATACACCTAGTTGAGAAAGGAAACCGAGTAATAAAAACAAACCTTAGTTAAGGCTATTACACAAATATATATTGCTCTGTTGATATTATTATTTTTAAATGGTGTGAAGGAAGGAATGATAAGAGATGAGAAGGTTAAAAAAAATACAAAAAATTATATATATATTTAACAATTATATGAATGGGGAAAGAGATGAGATGAGATCAAGTTGAGAAAAAAAATATCCACGTTTAATTAAGGAACAGACGAGGGAGGGATTTTAAGGAGGGAGAAAAACTGTACTAATAAAAAAAGAGAATTAATCTAAAATAATAAAAACAAGTGGAGAAAAACAAACAGTTAATTTAATTATGGAGTTAAAAGAAACTATTCATTCATTTTACCTTTCCCAATTAGTCGTCAATTTAAGCATATTGGCACGGGTGCATTTGAGGTCATGACGTCACAATGTGAGGTCTTTCCATAGGTTAGTGGAATAATTTAAAAATTAATCTCTTTTTCTATTGTAGAATTAGCTCGGTAAGCTTATTACAATTAGTTTCTGTGGAATGGTTTAATTTAGTTAAGCATGGTTTATGGTGTTTTCTATTTCTGCTTTCGGTAAATCTTGTAGGCTTGCTCAATTAATTATAATTATTATTTTCCTAATTATCTTTAAGAAGTTTAATAGTTAATTTTTTTAAAGGCATTTTCTTGAATGGGTATAAAAATTCTTTAGAAAATAAATTGCACGATTTTAAATGCCGGAGGAATGAATATTTTTCATTTAATTATGTTATTCATTTTACATTAGAATTAGTTAACGTAGGTTCATTAAGTATTTTATGAATGTTTTTAATTATTGCAAATGTTAATTTTTTCTGCTACTTTCTTTCCAGGAGAAATGCGATGGATCGACCTCGAATCCCAGATAGGCCATATGTACCATCCAGACCTCAGTGAAAGCCTTCACTCAAATCTAGGGACTTTAGCTAATTTGTTATAAAAAGTGACATTTTTGTTTTAAATATTCAATATCATTGTCCATCCCCACATTTTTTGTAGAATGCGTATACCTAATTTATCAACCAAAAATATGTTATGTTTTTAACTAAAGTGATGAATTTTTCGTTAAATACCTTTTGAAATGAGTAAAAAAGTAGAGTTTTTTTTAGAACAATTTAATGTCCTCCTGTCTTGTAGACCCGCTTGCCTTTTACCTGTAATCATGATCCATTCGAAATAGATTAGAACATTTAAGACTTTTTTCTCACATCCCGACTTTCTCTTTTTTGATTTTCCTTCCCTCATCATAATTAATTTTAAGTTAAATGTCTGTTTTTTGTGATCATATTCATTCATTATCATTACCAAACACAGTAAAAGAAAAATAATTTAAGAGTTTTTAAAAGGAAGGATATAAATGACATTGGAGGCTTGAAACATTATGGATTTATACACGATACACTTGATGTGACAACGGTACCTGCTAATTTTGTAACTTTTTTCTTCTTGAGCAGTTTTTTTTTGTAATTTCGATAATATATCTGAATGTGAATGGCTTGGCTTTATGCCTGCTGCAATCGACCCTTTTTAATCAAATCAATAATTTAGTTAAAGTGAATGCATAAAAAATATTCCACAGAGTTTTGTAGGCGAAAGGGCATGATTTTTTTGTTAAGTTAGTTAGTTTAGCCTGATGATGATGATAACTATATTCTTTCATACTGTTTGTGTATAAAATCACGTTGATGTATTCAGTAACGTTATGAAAAATTGTTTTTTTTAGACAAGTAGGCAGTTTGATAGAGATGCTTACCAAAATGAGTAATTATAGTAAAATATGTACTGGTCACTGCACTAAATAATTATGCTATTATTGTATTTAGATTTACAATAGAAAAAGAATGATACAAAGTTCACATGTCAGTAAAACGAACTATGATTGCGTCTATCTGTAAGTAGTATACTTAAGTTAAGTAACTTATTTAAGATTTAGGTTAAAAATCAACGTAAAAAACCAGTAATATATGAAGACACGAAGAGTGAATTAAAAAAAGAAAAAAGTTGAGAAGACATCCAGCAAAACTATTTCGAGGTCAAAAGGTCAAATGTAAGAATTATTTATTTAATGGAGATGGCAATATGACAATTACATAAAATTTCTTGAGTTGAAGTAGTTGGAGTTGAAGAAGAGTAATTTCTAGAAAGGCTGTCATGCCTGCTCCGAACACCATTTAGCATCGTTCTCAGTCGTGTGCAGATGGATCCATTGGACCATTTCTTTAAAAAAATAATTAAAAATTAGATTAATTATGGCTTTAATCATCGGAGGAGGATTATTGTCAACTGAATTATATTACGTACCAGTTACTCGACTATAATATCCCGGATTATTAGGCCTTGCACATCCAATCCCCCAAGATACAATCCCGACCTGTTTATACTGCTTCGTTTCCTTGATCTTCTTCGCCAATGGTCCTCCACTATCCCCCGAACAAGCATCCTTCTTCCCCTCCTTATACCCCGCACAGATCATACGGTCCGTGAACAAGCCTGGGTTGGCCTTCGAACACTCACTATATTCCATATATGGAACCTCCAACTTCTGTAGAGCACGGGTGGTCCCCCCCGCATTCTCCGCGGCAAGACCCCATCCAGTCACCGTCACCATTTGGCCCTTCCAGTTGGCCATCTCTTGGTCGAACTTCTCGGGAGCGGGGAGACAAATTGGGGTTGGGGAATCGGAGGCTCCGAAATCGAGCTTTTTCTCGAGCTTGAGGAGGGCGTAGTCAAAGTCATATTCGTCGTTGAATAGTGGATGGTTAATGATTTCCGCGACTTTGAGGCGGAGGGTCTTCTCCTCCGCGTCAGTTTTTCTGGATAGGTTGTAGCCGGAGGAGCGGATTGAGCCTTTCTTACTGTCATTAGCATAAACAATTTTTTCATTAATCTTTCTGATAACATCTTATCAATCCTCTAGACTTATTTTACTCACCCCAACTCTACATCCTTCCAACTCCGTTTCTTCGTCATGTCCAAAAGCGATGCGTGAACTAAGACTTCCATATCCTTCGGCTGCTTCTGGTCAAAGACGAAGCAATGAGCCTATGCAAAAGTATAAAAAAACTCTCGTTTAAAAACTGCATATTTTTTTGAAGAAAAAAAGTTAATTGAATACATATTGAGAAGTTGATAATGATATGATAACGTACAGCAGTTAAGATAAACTGGTTGTTGATAACTGATGCTCCACAATAAGGGGATCTTGTATTGGGATAGACGATGGCAGCCTGCCAAGGGAATTCATTGGCTATTGCGTCTTCCCCGCCTTCAAAATTAAAATTTCAGGATAGATTTAAAAAACTATTATTAAATTATTTAACCTTTTAAAGTTGGAATTAAACTTGTCTTTACCAACGATCCTGTCATCTTTATTCTGAAGGCCGCAAACTACAAAAATAAGGGCAATTAAAGTTCTAATGGTAAATGTGCGGTATTTCTTGGGAAGGTTTTTAAAATATTCGTTTTATACCGCATCTTGAGTCCGTCTTCCTTGTAACGGTCCCCGCCTCCAGTTTTTCTCCCACGTTATCCTTCACACACTCAGCGCTACAGTCCACCAGCGCCATAGGGGTCTCTTCAGTCCCTTCGTCGCTCTTCACGACAAGGAACAAATGACGAAGACCCTCACTTGCTCGGATTTTGGAGAATGAAACTTTCCCGCAGAATTTCTTGAATCCGGAGGAGCCATCCGTGACCTTGACGTAGTGGGAGGAGCACTCCTCGGTCAATTTGGGGATGTCGATGTCACAGGAAATTGCCACATTGCAGTTTTTCTTTCCCTGGGACATTAAGTACAATTAAGTTAAATATTGTATGTTTCAGTGTGTCCCAAAATAGAAAAGTTAACTTAATTTTGGTAACTTACAAATATGGCACGATAGGACTTTGGACCCTCTGGGAGGGGAAAGCGAATCTTGAAATCGATGGGGCGACCCGGGAACACTTCGTAGCCCTTCGGTATACTTGCGACGAGATGCAGGAGTGTGAGGAGCAAAATGGAGCTCTGAAAAAATTAGACCAGTCATTACAATGTAAAAATCAAAGCAATTTTTGGAATCCCTTATGGGATGGGGCTAATCGATAAGTAACCGTTCTTACAATTATCTCGACCAACGAAAATGTCTTTGAGGGACCGAAGAGGAAATGCATTTTTGAACTGCTGTGAAAAATCTTTAATAATTTTGACCCTAAATGAATTTCAATCCCTACTGGAAAATATTAATACAATACAGTAGGTTACTGGGTCCCAAAACGAACAATGAGATCTTTCGTCACCGTCATACAACATAAATGAAAGAATTTTTAGCGTATGAAATAACTATAAAATTTTCTTTAAAAGTCTTAATCCGGTAATAAAGAGAATTGTTTATGATTATGTTGAAATGATGATGCACAATATGCCATGTTATGATGCATAAGCTCACGTCAAACAATTAGAATATCGCATTTCCCTGTATGTACACATTATCTATCCAAGATAGTGCAATTATTCACACGGGATTGGATTGATTGCCTCATTAAATCATATCAAATCACAACCGTCGTCAGTCAAACGACATCCGATTTTATGAGATCACGACGTCAGAAATAATTGTCAGTTCAATAATTGTCGGAAAGCTCACAAGTTATGATTAATTACTAATTAGTTTATTGTTAGGTTCATTATGACTTGTCGCACTTGAACATGAACAATTAATTTTCATCAGTCTCACGTTACCCCAAATCCTGCATCAAGTTCTTTGCATAATGGAAAGAGATGTGGCGACATAACTTGTGACGAAAGCTCTAGAATTTCGGATCATATATTAAGTATTATGGCTACAGTGGATATAGTCATTTATAACTGAAAAAGTGTGCATTTTCCTTCCGGGGAAGATGATCTTATCCCAACTTATCCTCCCAGCTATATGAAATATTACAAGATCTTATCTACTTTATAGCATGTTTCCACTATTGAGCTATTTCTCCCGCTCCTTATCCCCCAGACTTCGGGTTCCAAGTAAAATAAAAAACACCCTAAAAAATTAGCGGGGCAACATGCGAAACATAAACCACAACTGACTCAGTGAGGACAATAAACCTCCTCATTATGTTAATCTCCTCCATGTCCCTCCAAAAATCCTTATCATTACATTCATGTCCCTCTCCAAGTCCAACTTATCCTCAGACTTCAACTTTGCCGACATTTTATTCGTTCATTCCCCCCAACTCCACTTTTACATTTTAATTTCATCAACACTTCCCCCATCCAACATTTCCAAAAATGACAAATGACTTTTGGTAAGTCTCTTGTTGCAAAAATAATAACAAAGCCGAGAAACATCCAATTTATCCCATATATCCCTACCCATTTCAAAATCCAGGAAGTCTTTCCCCTTCTCCTTCACAAATTCCGACAGGAATGTTCACCTCTTCATCACTCCCATTTTACATAATTATTTGTCATCATAGTTAAGCTTTATGACTTGTACGATGACTAGCCAAATGTAGATCTTCAGATAAGCCCAGGATGCCATAAGAGCTCGTTAGTAAACCATACATACAATTAAATGACCAAAACCTAAAGAAAAACTGGACAATTCTCAATATTTCCTCAGTATTTACGGATATGACATATAGCTACAAGCAAAAATAGTACTCTGCAGCTGCAATAGCTTCCGGAAACGACCGCTCCACCACAACCACCACCACCTGGCCATTCCACCATCCCATGAACCCATGTTTCTCCCCCACACGTTCGACTTTATATCGGGCAATTTAACAAAATAAAATGATTTCCATGTATATATGCATCAGTTTCTAATCTCGGGAAAGAACAAGCCCGATTCAACTTTCCCCGTACATATAATATGGCATGAGTTCCAGATTGCGTGACAATTTTACACTTTCTCCTGTTCCAACTTCCAACCATCAACTTTCTTTTTGATCACGCTTCCGTGTGAGGTGGTCGGTTGAGGAGGTGGAGTGGATTGGAGTGACTCCGTCTGGAATGGAGTTTGACGATCATGTTGCGAAAAGTTTATAATGAACAACATGGATTGTTTCCCTCCTGCGTTTCCGCATATGCGTTGGCCACTGACCCCAACTGTTTTTCTTGATGGATGGAGGCTGGCCAGTTGGACAGAATGAGAAGTAGCCAATTTTAGAGAGGTTTTGTAGGATTTCCAGAGAAAATCCAGGGTAAAGATGACTTTCTCCTGTAGTGCGTCCAAAGCCATGGGAGAGTCAACAGGGGATATGTCAGTTGAGAAGAAGTTTTTATGGAGGTGGAGAAATAGAATGACGGTTGTTAAGAAAAGTAATAGCGTCTCCCCCCTCGTCGATGATGAGGAGGGGAAGTGTGAGGAAACCGAGCCGGAGAAGAAGTGCAGTGGAAATTCGAAGAAGTTCTGTGTTCTTTTTAGGATCACGAAAGGGCTTCAGTTTCCACATTTTGCGGTTATCTTAACGAATTTAGTAAGTGGATAGTAAAAATTAGAAATTGCATTTAAAAAAGTTAATTACGAAAAATTAACATGAGATGTTTTTTATGCTTGTGAAAGATTTTGTCCGTCCCAGTCCTCCTCCTGATTTTCGCCTATTTCGCCCGAGCCCTTATGGAGGATCTAGCAGAGGAGAAACCTGAGCCTGTTCGGAGAATCGGAAATGAAACTTACAAGGATGAGGAACCTGCTACTTCAAAACCTGATTATGGATTCCCCTCCAGGATCTACTGTGAATCTTACCTGACTCTCTCCCTCTTCGTGGAGTTCTTCGCCCAGTTTGTCTACACTTGCGGGAGTATCCTCCTTCTGATTGGAGCGTTGAAGGTGGCAAATTAATCGATAAAAAAATAATTAACTAATTTAATTTGCATTTATCTCCAAACTTAATTATTATTTTCCCCCCTCAGAGGAACAAGCGCTACTGCTACTGCTTCGTTGTCTCCGGAATCCTCTCATTTTTCCTCGCCGCGATGATCCGAACCGGGCAATTTGTTCTTTGCGACAAAAATCAAGTGACCAAGATCAAAGGTCGAGTCCACCCTTATCTCCCTCCCCTCTACAAACTGACCTTTATCTGGCTCGTCTGTCAACTCTTCTGGTACTGGCTGATCCTCAGTCTTGTTGCAGCCCTTCTGAATTGGATACATGAAGAAGACATAGAAGATGAGAGGATGACCCCCACTCCCTCCACGTCATCATCATCCTCCTCATCAACCCCAGCTACTCCACCTCCATCAAAGAAAAAGTCGGAGAAGAAAGCTTCAGGCAATGATGATGATGAGGATAATAACAAAAAGCTTTAATTTATTTCAGGAAAAAATTAAACTAAATGGACATTTATTTAGCTTTTAATTCACATATCACAAATTAGCAATTTATTACCTGAAAAAAATTTCAACACTTTTAATCCTACTTTTTGTATTCATTCAGAAAAATGTACAAAATAAAACATTTTAAACTTGGTTAAAAATATACATATTTTGGGATGATAATGTCTTCATTTTTCGATTCCAAATCGGGGGAGGAGCAAGGGCGAATCACTCCTCAGCGTTGCGCCAAATGTGCACCTATTTATGGTATCCAAATGGGCGGGGTAGCCTGGTCCAAGGAGTCTCATGTAAAAACCTTCTGGGGCGACTGACGCCTTCCTAAAGAAAAAAAAACAAGCATATTTATCCCTCCGTTGAAGGGTGAAAGTGAAAGATTTTTAAATTAAAAATGGCCAGGAATGAGGCCGACTCACCATCTCAGTCTCATTTCCGGTGTGAAGCTATTCGAAATAATCATCGCAAACTTATGCCAAGTCCTGATATTAATCAGGAAGTGCTGGTAACAATACGAATGAACTGCATTAAAGATGTGCCAGATGGTGTCCAAAATGGGGTCATATTTCTTAACATCAAAGTCATGCTCCATGAATGGGGTACAAGCGTAATTGTTGTAGCGCTCATAAGACAAGAGCTGGTCTCCACAGCTATGGGCGAACCACGGGATGCTCTGCCCTTCATCACTGCATTCCGTCAGGATCTTATCGAAAAGTAATTCTTCATCTTCTTTCGTGGGGAAGTCTTTCACGTTGTTTGATAAGGTGAGATTTCTCAGGACGAGGAATAAGTTGAATAAATTTTCGACGAAGTCGGGAGGAAGGAATTGGGGGATTACTTCATCCCCACCAGGTTTAGGTCTGTCTGGGGATGAGCCACTCAAGAGGAGGTATTTCTGCACTTCGCCAAATGGGGCGAATGAAGCGGCGGCTTTGGCGTAGCTGATCGCATTCCGGCAGATTTTTTCTGTGAAGATGCTCACAATCTTTTGGAGGAACTTGAATGTCTTGACGTGGGGATGATCTTGGCCCCTCTCCCCGAGAGCGATGTCCTCTGATGTCTCCCTCTTTTCGAACTGCCAGTGTATGAATTTTCTTGCTAGTTTCTCGTTCTGGAGATCGACCAGTTGCTTGACCTCCTCTTGGACGAGGGGGATCTCGACCTGAGCTCTCCTCTTCTTGTATTCCAGATAGAGGCAGGCTCGATCATATCGTCGAAACTCCCAGTCGAACTTGTTTGCGGGGTCTTCGTCGTCATCGTCGGGCCCTTCGTCTGTGAAGTTTTCGCGGACTCGTCTGGATTTGGCCATCCATAGCCAGCCGAGTTTGGATTTGGGTTGGGATTGGAAGAAGTTGTACCCATTGGGATCCACCTGGTCGGCAGGGCGGGCGCGGACGACGTTGTAGGGTTTGACTTTGGGGGGCTTTGGCTTATTTGAACCGGTGCTTCCTCCAGTTCCATTCCAGTTGCCTTGTCCATTGTTACCATTAAGCCCTCCCGTGCCATTTACTTTACCCCCGCCTCCTTTTGCAGTTTGGTTTCCTTTGCCTCCAAACCCTCCCGTTCCATTAACTTTTCCCCCTCCTCCTTTTGCAATTTCTTTTTCTTTGCCTCCAACTCCATTTCCACCACTTAGCCCTCCAGATTCCCCCGCATCCTTTTGACCAAACCCTCCGGCTCCTTTTGGATTCCCTTTCTCTCCGCCTTCTTTTGCGCTTCCATCCCCTGTCTCAACCGTTCTCCCCACAGCACGTCCTTTCTTATCGCTATTGTACACGTACCAATTATGACCTCTGCCGTCGTTGGCAGAGCGCTGTTCAACGAATTTCGACTGCTTTGGCGACATTCCACTTCTCGTCTCCGGCCTTATCCCTGAAGGGCCAACAACCTCCGCATCTTCCTCCTCCGTATTCTGAGAGCTGTCATAGTCATCCCCGCTTTGGCCGCTTTCTTCGCTGACATCTTCGGCAGCGGCTTGTTCTGAGACAGGCACCAAAACTAAAAACAGTCAAGTATATTTTTTACTTTTCTATGGATTAAAAAAAATCGCCTCAGTTAATTTTAAATATTTAAATGTTATTTTACTACTTACTACTCGGTTTGTTGACTTTATTCTTGTCTTCTATAATCTTTGCAATGTAGGACATTCTAGGTTCCCTCAAACGAGTCATCACCGCCGAGTTCCTGTCCCCTTCAGCAAAATTTTCGCCATAAGAAAGCACTAGGACTACAGCTATGCGCAGACCCAGCCACCAATTTCTCCCCTTCTCGAACATTTTGCGTTGGGAAATTTTTATTTATTTAAAATGTTACATGCAATTCGTGAATCGAGAATATGTGGATGAAACAAGAAGTTTTATAGTAGTTTTGTAATAGTTTTGAAGTCTTAATCGTATACTAAAGTGATTGCTTATTTATGTATTTATGAATCATTCATGAGAGCCAGGTCATTTATATTATTTTTTTCAGTGGACAATGGAAGGCCAAGTTCTATTATGATTTTTTGGTTAAATAGACCTAATATTAAAATTCCAATGCCAGGTTATCAATTAACTTTCTAATTAACTTTCATAAAGAGTTATTAAACTCCGTTTCTGGCCTAATGCAGTATTTGTTTATGGTGCTTCGATATGAATTAGAATTAAACTTTCCAATTAAAGATTTGCAAATGAGATGACCCGTCACAGAGGAAATTTTTTTTAAGTAATCGATCAAACATATATTTTATTTCAAGCAGAGCTATGTACTTATCAAATACATATATTAAGGCATTGGAAAACACAAATTTTAGTCTGGCGAAAACAAAATGAAATCCTTATTGGCCCCTCCTGATTTCCTCTTCACATGATGATGATGATGATAGGTGTTTAGAATTGAATCCGGATGTTTATTGTTTTATATGAAGTTGGTGGGTCAATTTGAAGTAGGGTGCAGGATTTGTCATTTTGATTTTGTATTGTGAAAAATCGACACTGCTTGTATTGCGGATTAAGTAAATCCAAAAACGCTCCGTATCCTCCTTCTCCTTCTCCTTCCACACATTCAACCGTGTGGATATTTTCCGCATCCGGGGTCAATATGACTGGAGGTGACATATAGTCCAGATCTTTTATCGGCATGACTTCTGCCTTCCAGAGAAGCTTATCTGGATCTGTTGGATGGACATCTTTTGTTTTCCCCGTGAAAGAACGGACTCTGAACTTTCCCATCAAAACCTCAATAAGAGAAAGAAGGAATTTAGTGCATAGAGTAATTATGTGCATATTATATTATAAAATTAGGAACAACTACTTTGATGATTCCATAGGAGTTTTCATGATCGTGGATTGGAATTTGGGTTCCTTGGCGCATCATGAAGGCAGCTAATGTCAGAGGGTAGCCATGATGAACGCATCCATAAATTATGTTTGGGAAAGTAGGCCGGAATGTGGAGATGTGAGTTTTTAGATCAAAGTGTTCAGCTAGAATTTGTCCAACTTCTCCAGTGAGCTCTTGGAGCTTTGCAATAAATCTTACAGTGCTTTCCCCAGTATATGGTCGAAATTTGAAAGTATCTTGGGCTTTCTCAATTAATTGCTTGAGAGGGGAGGAGCCTGAATTGCCACCATTTCTATTACTAAAAACATGAAAACATGAGTTTAGTGAAAGTTTCAACCTAATGTATTAAATACTTAAATTGTGACTTATTAATTCAACTCGTCACGAAACTTGTTTAAGTTGAAGTCGAGTAAAATTCCCTGGATATTGTCTTGAATTAGTGCTAGTGGCTCGTCAAATCGCACAGTAGAGATCGCATTGTAG
This sequence comes from Lepidocyrtus lignorum, assembly GCA_034696835.1. Classification (NCBI taxonomy): domain Eukaryota; kingdom Metazoa; phylum Arthropoda; class Collembola; order Entomobryomorpha; family Entomobryidae; genus Lepidocyrtus; species Lepidocyrtus lignorum. The sequence goes on from JAQGAG010000703.1 coordinate 12,985, forward strand.
AGGGAAATAACATTCTCCATGCTATTTTCCACTGCCGCGTCCAAAACATTTTCCACTGTCGTTTTCAGGAAATTCTCTAACGCAGCAGGAACCATTTCCAAATGTTCTTTTTTCTGCATGAAAAGCTCGTTAAAAAGCGAGTTTATCTGCTCCTTATCTGGATTGCGAACCATTATGCGACGCCCAGCATCATAGAACAGCTCAGTTAGCCTTAAATCCTTAATCTGGTCTGGAGGGACTGACGAAGTTACCAGTAGAAGCATCTTAGGTCCACGAACCTTTAAAAATGCATTCCATTTCATTTACATTAAAGTAAGAATTTATCTGTATTTTCACAAGCAGCCTGCAATTAAATACTGAAATACACAGACAGACAGTATACATA
>JAQGAG010000704.1:0-13365 GCA_034696835.1 Lepidocyrtus lignorum
AATGTCATTTAATAAAACTTTTTATATTTGACTGGGACAACCTATCTTCTACCTTTCAATAATTTGCCCATTATTTTTTTATTTTTTTTGGAATTCTCCCAACAAAAATTTTGCCATGTGTGATTTTGGATTCAAAGTATAAATGCTGCCATTGTACATAAATATTATCCAAATCGCTTGTCGCCAGATTTGTTTTTCCTCTAAGCAAGCAAAATACACATTGTAGGACACTAAAAGAAAGCCAGTCCAAATCCCAAGTAGGTAAGTCAAAAAAATGCTTCTCGAAACATTGCAGAATACACTTTTCCCATGTTATACGATTTCTTTTCTGGGAAGAAAATCCTGAGAAACGATTTAGAATACTTTTAGGCATACATATACGCTTACTCTCTTTTCTCCGCTCTCACTTCATTCCTTTGCATTACATAAAGACTAAGCAATTCATCCAACATCCCAGTAAATATAGCCAGAATGAACAATCCAATGTCACTACATCCCATATACTTATATATATTGTTTAGGAATGAATGGAAGTAGTTGAGACGGGAATGTGTTTTATTTCTTTCCAGTCTCATTCCACGTTCTGTACAAGCTGCCAATGGAAAAAAAGAGAAGGCTGTCAAGTCAAATGTTGTTATATTGTTGATTGTGGTAGCAGCGCTTCAAGAAAATATTTATCCGAGAATGATGTTGATGGTGAGGGCGTGCGAATGGAGAATGAGAGTGTGAAACGATGAGCAAAAAAAAACAGATGACGATTTAGGGTTGAGCAAATGGGAAAAAATTAAGATGACTACATTTCAGATTTCCACTCCATTTCACAATGCATCATCTATTATTGATGCAATTTGTTGTGGTGTAGGAAGCTTAAGAAAGGGAGCTACAAATATAAACGGCTGGGGTAGATCGTAGATGGGCTTGTAAAGTATATCTTGAATAGACATCACATCCCATCACCATCAAAATCATCTGATATTCCGGATTTTTGCTAGCTAAAAATACGAAAGAAGATGAAATGGAAAAGCACATTTTATTGAAATCGGATACGGGTGAACATGACTTGGTTTCAGGTAGCAAAGCTCTGTGGCTGTGGCTCCCGTCATATTATATATGAACTGTTTGTATATTCTGTGAAATGTGGAATGGGAAAGGTATACGTGTGCGTGAGCGTCGTTACTTCCCTCCTTTCACTTTCACTCTTGTAATATGATAATAACCAGCTTAAGCCATGCTCAAATATGCATGGATTTAAGGAGTTGGACGAAACAGATTTTCCCCCTCCGTTCTTGGCAAACTCACAAAAGAAAGTAATCTATGCGTTTGTATTCGTATTGAAATGTTAGGCTTTTGTGAATAAAAAGAGAGGAGTAAAATGATTCTTTTGAGAAGAAAGTGTCTGAGGCAGAGATTCGCTCCATACATGAAGAAGGATGGGAGGAAGGTATAATTGAGATGGAAACATCAACTTCCACATCTTTTTTTGCAATTTGTACTGACAAAAGGAGATTGGATGACGAGTAGATTGGAACTGTTTGTACATCGTTAAATAAAGGTTTTTTGTTGTCATATTGAAGAAAAGGGAAAGAGTGATTGTGGCTGTTTTGGCTTACCCTTATGGTTTCGTTAAAAGTATAGATAGACTTATCGCTGGAGAGCACCCCACCAATTTGGTAGTCCTTTGGATTATTGAGCAAAGGCTTTTCCGTTGTTTTACCCCCGGCGTAGGTATCCAGGTCGCCATACCCACTCCCAGCAGCCCCACCACCATGAGTAAGGCCGCCGGTTCCACTGGCACGAGCCGTGTTGCCGGCAAGGGCAGCCGAACTAGCACTGCTTGTAAATGACGTGAGGCTCCCGGCCGAGGCCGATCCTCCCTTGCTTTCTATGACCACGAGGCTGATGACTGACAAGAGTAGAGGAAAGAGCTGGCGAAATGTAAGGAGACAAGAGGGGGAAATGACCAAAGTCCTCATTGTTCCAACACCCCTGAACACACATGCAAACTGGATGGACAGAAACTATCCTTTCTTGAAAATTGGCTGTATTCTTGATTCCGTTCTTATTCGGATTGGAACTTGTTTGGAACTTTCTCCCGTGGCTCAGGGTATAATTACTACAACTTTTCGGAAATTGGTTGAGGGGACCTGCTCCCACTCACTATTTCTAAAAATAGCCGCTAGTCACTCACTGAACTTAAATTGGGAATCACTATACTAACTGAAGTATTCGCTAGAAATATGTAACACCGGCACTTTTCCCACCGTCTCTTCTACCAAACATCAACAAGGATGTTCCATCAGCTTGTTATGATTCCAATTTTTTGGGGTCGGCAGTCGTTGGAAGTTTCACTTATGAAATGTAGATGTTTAATAGTCCTCATATCCTGTTAAGTCCGCGGTTAGACAGACAGGCATGTCGGTTCATCATTCTATTTTTCATCTTCAAAGTGCCGTCAAACAAGGGAAATATGATGATCTCTCGCTGAAAATGATAACCTATGCCGGATGAGGTGAAAGGTGGTAATGATGCTGTACGTATTTATCTTCATCCTCATCCCCTGCCATCACTTTTGAACACTTTCATGTTGCACAATTCGAAAGAAACAAAAGCACTACAGTCCTTCAGGTGACTTCAGGGGGAAGGGCTGCACTAGAAAATGTGAAGGATGGGTAACGAAAATGGGATAAGAGCTGATTCGGAGAAAAGGGCTCTCTACTACAGTTAGATTTTGTGCCGGTGTAAATAAAGCATGAATTCAAGTGTATTTGTTAAAGACCGGCTAAATAGGGAGTCGTGGCAGCGGGAATGGAATGAATGATGCAACTTGAGCAGAAATAATTGATGAGATATGATAGGTAGTCTTTTTTGCACAGTTTACTTAACACAAATGTCTTGTGTCAATAAATTATGAACCGCTGGCTGCTCATTAAGTGCAATTTATTTAATTAGTGGAAGGATGATCCAGAGTTGAAAGCCACTTCCCCAGATTTTCATGCCGTATTTCAGAATGTGAACATTTGATACTTTTTAAAACAAAAGCGTACTTATTTCGAAGAATGAAAATTATCTTGAAGTCACACAAAAGTGTATTCTTTTCACTCGTTGGCACTAACCCAGCATTTTCATGTAACAGAGTTGGATGGTTTTTCATTCGATGAATATGGGGATGAGATGAAAGCCCTTTTTGCTCATCGCGTTGGTCACCAAAGGGAGGAGGGGAATTAGATAAAGCTATTCCTCGTGAACAGTCACCAAGTCACAATATTCTTATTTTAGTCTTTTCACTTTGGTCACCGCTTCAAAGTCAAGGAGGCCAACACTGCCGTAAGGGGAGGGGAAAGCGAAGCGTCTCCTCATTATCACCCTCTCCATCTGTTTCTCCTTCTTGTGAGTCACTCTTTACGTCACAAAATGTTTTTCCTTTTATATTACGGCACGCTGCCTTTTTTTTCAAATAAATTCTCTCCCTTTGACAAACTGACTGTAATTAAAGTGGGATTTTTGGTTCCAAATTGAAAGTCTCGAAATCACGCCGAGTCCCTGGCTCTCCTTCATGCTTTTTTATATTATATCTTTTGAGAACAGGCGTAATACTTGTGTTATGTTATGATGATGATACTTATGATGATTGTATTTTTTATGCAAAAAAAATCTTCTCCTCTCCACATGTCGTCGTCGGCCTCCCAGCAAACCCAACCAAGTGAAAGGAGTCCAGGATTCGTATAATACAGTAACGTATTTTGACGGTTGGTAATAATAATATCTGTGATTGGGAGGATGAAGGATGGGATAAGTATGACGACAACGAAGGGAGAAAGGAAACTAGTCCTGGAGAATGTGGAGACAGAGATGAATAAAGGAGACGGAGAGAGCTCTAAGACCCGCTGGATGACTTTGGCTGGAAGAAGGGGGAAAATGGAAATGAAGGGGGAAATGTGGAAGAGTGAGTAAAGCTGAGAGAGAAACTGAGCCTGGGTTGGAGAGTTGGAAAGAGAGAAGAAACTGGTTAGTGTATACTATATTGTAAGTTGGAGAGAGAGACAGCGCGAGTGTGTGCGAGTGGATGGGAGGATGATCAAGATCTGAGCTGGAGAACTCCTTCAGCTCATAGAAGGAAACACGGAGAGAAAAATCGTGGCTAGTGGAGAAGGCAAACTCATATATAAAAGTTATATCTATGATGCTGATCGTGAGAGAAGAAAAAACCGGTCCTTCGAGAGTAGAATATGGAAGCTCAAACCCGAGACTTTCCCTTCTCATCCAGCCACATGCTCCGTTTCTTATAATAGTTTCGCCTGGAATGTTTGTCTCTGTAGTTTATTCTTGGCTGGAGTTATGCTCACCACCGTCGTACTACTACTCTTTCTCCAAGCTCTAGAGAAAGGAGATAGACGGGTGTTGACGAGTATGTTAATGCTTAAGGTTGAGATGGAAGAAAAGAAAGAAAAAAGATGCTTACAATGGGAATACAGGAACGTGTATACGTGGGGAAGAAAAACGGAAGGGGAGATGGGAAGCATGTTGTGCAAGGAGAGGAAAGTAAGCAGAAGCATTCATTTTGCCTCTCCATCTTATAGAAATTTACGTTTTATACGTTTTTTTCGCTTTCTCCAGCTTCCTCAAGTCTTTTAACAGGGAATATAAATGGCGATGGAGAAAGGCTGAGTGAATGGGAAGAGTTACCATCATCATCATCATCATCATCAGGAGCAACATCAACTCTGGATTTTTATTCTGACGAATGCAAGCATAAGTAGATTTCACAACGGAGGGAAAATACCACAGAGTGAATTTTTATTTTTTAACATGAGTAAATACACCGAAAAAGTATGAAGAAAGAGTCGTTATTAAGAGTAGCAGAGGTAAGGATCATATCATGTCTATTATTATGCTAGCCGTACATACACTATGTACATCCACACTAGTTAAAAAGCGCTAGGCTAACCGGCTAACGTATGGTCAGAGATTCGCTTATTATGTAATATGAAAGTGTTGCGAAACTTTAAAAAGAGAGGCGAGCTCCCATAAACTATTTTGATCTGGAAACTCGGAGAAATGGATAAGTATTATGATGATGAGCTTAAGGGAAGAAAAGGATGAGAGGAGCATGATTCCATTTCATCAACATTTCTTAGGATTCCGTAAAAAAAAGAAATAGAGGGAATGCATTCCAAAATCCAGACGCTCTTATAGACATTTGTGCCCCTTTAGTCACATATTCCAGGTAAGTAATATGAGTAGGAGTTGGGATTCAACGAAACAAGAGAACAAAAAGCAATATTATAAGTTTTCCTAATCTCACTGCCAACCTGGCCAGATGTGAGTAAAGTGGATGTGGAAAGAGCGTGAAGTAAAAAAAAAGTTTAAATTTAGACTTGGGAAAAAGAGGATACAAAAATGCTTGGATACAAATAACCCTGCTGATTATATTACAGGGTCAAAAGGAGATCCTATCATCCTTTTAGTCAGACTTGAAATGTTAAGGGGAAAATTCATTTGACACTATGCAACGTCTCTCAAACGCACATACAATTTCGTGTATAATTTTCCTGTAGAAAGGAAAGGCTGAGGCCTTTTCCCTCTTCATCCTACAAATCGTCAACTTTAAGAAAGGAGCATTCGAGCAATGCGATGGAAACATAATGCAAAGAGTCTAGTCTAGAAGCACAGCCTACATCCTTTCTCCAGCCATGCAACTGCCAAAGAAGAAAAACATTGGAGGATGCGGCATGCTCGTTGTAGCGTTGTGTGGAGTAGGATTTTGTGGATACAGTGGCAGCCGCTCTTTGTGCTGGTTTGGTCTTCATGTCTGGAACTGGAATCTCTGGACGGGAGTATGGAAGCATTATACTTTCTCCTATTTTTGTGTGCTACCATTCACACGTACACATTTTACTACCAACCATCTACATCTACACACTGAAGAGAGAAAAAAACGGCTACTTGAGGGCACCAGAATGATATAACCATAGTTTTAGTTAGTGCATTCCTATTCATCTAGAGATGCCCACTCTATGACTATGACTATGGAGGAAAGAGGAGAGAAGGGGAGATGATTTTAACAAAAAAAGACGAAAGCTTTAATGCACGGCTTTCCTCTTTTCGGTCTTCCATCCTTTCGCTTTCTCCTCTATTGTATGGCTTCCATACTTGGAGTATAACCACCAAAGAGTAAAAAAAATACCGAGAACATTTTTTTATTGTAGTCTCTTCCTAGGATCAGTCTACATATTTGGAGTGTTACGTTTGCCGGGCTAGTTTTCACTCCCTGACTCCCCTTCACACAGAGATTCATTCTGGGTAAAGGTTCCAGCAGGCTTGGTTTGCTGGGGCTTGAGTGTGGTATGCCATGGTGTGATGCTGACGATGAGGATGAGGAAAGCTGTGTTCAAATTCAAAGAAGTTTTCCCCTTTTAACGTATTATACCAAGGGAAAGTGCACTTTCCGCCAGTTGATGTTACTCGTGATGCTGGTGAAAGAGAGAGAAAGGAGGAAGCATTACACAATCCATGGGAGAAGGGGTAAAATGTGTGTGTTTACTCTGCTCACTCACTCACTCCAGGAGAGACGGAGGGATACACACAGACACAAGGATTGCATTTTCGCTCCGGCAGATCGATACGAGCTCCACGAGTTTCAGGGATGAGAATGAAGATGGTCATGATGATGATCGTTTGAGGATGATGACGATGATGATCATCAGCATCGTCAACATGATATGCTCTTCACTCTCCGATAAGTAAATGCACTCCAGTAATGGTCCTCGTATGGGTGTATGTTCGTATGAAAGATTCAGGCTGTTGCTCCCTCATGTCGAAATTACACCGGGGTAAGTAACGGTAAGACAAGGAGGAAGGAGTTGGAGCCAACTTGGCTTTTTATTTTTATCGTTGTTTGTCTAAACAACAAAAATATATATTGCGTGATGGGATTCAAAGAGGAGGAACGGGAATGAGATGGATGTTTAGGTGGAATGATACAAAATGAATTTTTAAAGTGATCCACGTCCATCAAACATGAAGGTATGAAGGAGGTAGAGAGTTCGTGTAAAATTTAAAGAAAAGCTGTTCAATCTTAAAAAAGCTTTTAGTTTATGTCTTGTACAAGCTGAACTTGAAAAGATAGTGACAACAACAATCCTTTGTATGAATCATATCGCATCTTGTACACAACTTGTATCCTGATGTGAATAGTGATTTGTAGAAAGCCACAAATTGAGAATGACATAAACGTGTGTTGCCATAATGCTAGTAAGAATGATATGAAAATCAAATCCACAATTTTTACGATATTTATGGAATACATAATATCTTAATTAATAGCAAATAATGATGAAGTTTATCTGGAACAATTGCAAATAGAAAACACAGAAAACATGGCATGCCAATTGGTATTTGTATTTATGTCTCTGATCCTATATATGTGAAAATGACTTTTGTAGATTTCAACCTAGAGCCACTGTGAATTCCTATTTAGCAAGGTCGATCCCGAAAATCTTCTTGCGTAGTGGATCAAGTTCCCATATGTCTAAAGTATTTAGGCTCTATTTCAATTCAGAGGGCTCTCAAAATGTCAGCCAACACTGTTGGTCATATGGTCATCGGTCAAAGTTGTAGAACGCTCCTTGTGTCTCTGCCAAAAAAGCGGAATAGGGCTTGTCACTTTCAAAGATAGGATTTTGCCTCATCAGTCCAAGTTACTCCAGCTCTTTACATTGAGTGCTTCATGAAGGGTGTAAAGATCCGGATTGGCTATCTTTGAACCTTCTGTTATAACGCAATGATCTGAACCAATCAAAGCAGAATGCGGCATGAAAGGATATATCGCAAGACAAAAACAAGAGCTTGAAAAGGAATGAGTAAGAAAAGGAGAGGAAAAGGGAAACAAATAAAAGTTGATCCGTCTTGAAAAGGGAAATAAATATAGAAAAGGGATGACGAGGACAGGACACGATGTTGATGTTGTTGGTTTTTTTGGAAATGACAAAAGGAATTGGCTTGACTTTCTATTTTTTTTGCACTGCACACCTTTACAACGCGCCTCTCCACAGCGGGGAAAAAATTCGGGATGGGAGGATATAAAAAACAAGATGAGCCAATTTATCTCCTTTTGATTTACAACTTTCTCGTATAAGCTATACCTCTTTACTTGATTTTACTGTACTTCCGTTTCCAATAAAAAAAGGCTAAGTTTTCCTCTTCTCTCAAAAGGAGATGGGATTTAACTTGGTTTGGGCTTTTATACATAAGCACATGTGTAGGAGGATCCGAGTCAAAAAGTGGACTGGAAGTAAGATGAAGAGCAATAAAAACATGGAAGTATTTCTAGCTAAAACTGTCCTTTTCCGGATGACAGCTGTGTAGTTGTACAGATGGGTGCTATAATTCACGGGTTTTAGGCAACATTCCTTTTTTTAGGGAAAGCTTCAAGCTACATCATATCTGCGACCAATTCCTGTTCAACCATGAAAATTGGGGGATTGTTGTGGGGAAAAGTTGTTAATGTCAGTTGTCCCATTTTTTACTCCAATCGAGGAAGTGCAATTTTCTCCACTAAAAGATAACGGTTAGCTTATAAATATGTAGGTACATATATGAAATTGGGAGGAATTTAGTAAATAAATTGGTATTTTATTATAAAAAACGCATTATTGAGCTTATTTTTAGAAGTTAATTCCTAAGTACTCTGTCTTTCAACACGTTAGGCTTATTGTCAGCAATGTCAGCACTAGCATCTTTCTTGAAGAGAATCAGAAGATTATGAAAGGAGATTTTGAGATTTTAGCCCATCACCTCAATCAAAGAGCAATAAGCAAGGAGTGGGGGACAGTAAGATGACAGTCACGTCCTTTCATTTTCTCCTTTGTCACACCTCCACACTCTCAGTCTCAGTCTTCATACTCTTTTTATTGCTTTTTATTGCCGCTAGCCATTTCGTTGAACAAGTTAATACTACATTAATGGGAATCCCGGGAAATCCGGAGGGATACTAAAAGGGGATACGTTGTTTCTTGAAATAAAAGGAATAAAAATATTGGGATTTCTATCATTTTATCCAGTCCTCCCCTCCATTCCCAATAGACTTCAAGAGGAAGAACAAAGTTAAACGGTGGTTTTTGAGGTGGAGGTGGGAGAAAGAGAGGGAAATGAGTAAATAAAGGAAAATGTTCATTTTACCCATTCCGCCACCCATTCCCAACTCATTTTCATGCATGTCATCATTTTCTTGTATATGTCATAAAAAAGCAGGCTAGCTCTAGGAATGTAATGTCGTTCCCTCTCTCACTTCGTGAATGGTACTTGGTTGGCTGATTTATTTTTGGAATGGATGAATGCATTCCGCTCGTCATTTTCTCCTGTTTTCAACAGATAAACATCACCATCCATCTTCCCCGGTGTATGGCCCAACTCCCATATTCCATGTCATATCCCGTATCCCATTTTCCGGTACAAACTAAACAAAAGATGGCTGGAATTTGTGTTGTTGCTCATTCAAAATGAGAGAAAAGGAGATGAAGAAAGTGGAATGGAAATGAAGTGCCGGTGGTGGTGCTCTGAGATAGTGTGTCTAGTGGCGTCTTAGTAATTGAGTGTACTTTCCCAGCGCAACAGCCATCCTAACACGCAGAGACAATCCTTGCTTTTCCCACTGGAAGGAGAAAAGAATTTTTTTTAGTTGACAAACTTTTTCCACATCATTTCACTCGAATTGGGATAATATACAAAGGAGGAGGAAAAATAGACACTTTCATTTTAGCAGATAGCTTTATTGCTCATTTTGAGCTTGGGAAGTAAGCCTTTCCCAAGTTGTGCTTATCTCTCTTTACCTCTCTTCCTTGTCTGAGCCCATCTTGTAGATTTTTAACAGTCCATTTTACATACACACAAAAAGAGGCTGTTAAAGAGATCGTTGGGATTGCATAATATTATTATATTGAAGTGGTACATGTGTTCACCTATATGTTTTACGATATTGAGCCCCCTGTATAGCAGAGAAATGGATTCCGAGAGGAAATTAAGGTTGACATCGTCACGGAAAAAGAAAAGGGGAAAAAAGTTGGGAGGCTTTATCTCAGGTTTAAAAATAACAGCGTCGTTTTGATCCCAATTTCTTATTAGCCACCATGTGTAATATGCCTGTTATTACCCCCGCGCTTTTTATGGCAATCGTCTTATCTTCTTATGAAAGTGGCTCTGTGGATTCATGAGTTGTTCCCATTTATCCGGAAAAGGAAGGAGACCACGCGTAGTCCACATTAAGCCTTTAGTATATGGCGAGAAATGAATGAGCGTGTCTGCTATTGTGAGGCAATACTATTTATTTAGTTGTTCGAGGGAAATGGAAGGTATTGGAAGGGCATAACTTTCCTCCCAATTATCCCCGTTATTCCAGCGCACTTCCTTCCTAATCCTAGTAAATTGCTCTCTAGGTGACTATATTTACATTATAAGTATATCCCGCGGTGGGTCACTATATAATATGTGGATGGGTATGAATAACCAAATAAAAATTGATCATAATTAATAGAATAACGTAGCTGAAATCAAAAGTACTAAATATTAGGAATGATACTAGCCATGTTACAAAAATTACTTGTTTTTTAATTCCAAAAAAATCAATTATTAATACTTTAAGCAGTGATTTTTCAGTGACTATGAGCCCTACAGAAGCGTAACATAGCTGAAATGTACCTTGTCATTTAAAAAAATTAATGACCTTGACCTTTGATCCCTTTCCAGTGATCGGATTCCCTCCAAAAGCAATACCGTTCTTCCAATTAACCATATATATCTACATACAAAATTTGAACGAAATTGGTCAACGCGTTCAAAAGTTATCGTGCCTACGGACAGACAGACAGACGGATATCGCCACTAATCGCTATACTAGCTTTCAGCTACGTAATAAATGGTTAGCCCCAACCTAATAATTATATGCATTTTTAGAGGGAATAAGAAGCTGTTTTCTGGAAAACCATATAAATCTTCACCCCACACGGGATATCTTAAATACAACGAAATGTTTGAAAGGGATTACATAATTTTCTGCATGGAAAATAAATATGATATTCCTTTGGCCCCCTTTTGAGTTTAGAGGGAGATGGAGTATCAGACTATCTTCCACAAATGCAAAAACCGATAAAGAATGTAAACGTGGTTGACTTTCTTACTTTCCCTGTTCAAGATAAAGTTGAAACTATTTCTGGTTTGTTATTTGTGCGAAAACATTACAGTCTGTAAGTATCAGCTTTACAACATCTTTTTACTAGAGATTTTGCGGTTTATGCAAGCAAGGTTGCAAATATTGGAGTGCTTTTGTGGCATGGCGAGGCGGGACCAGGACATAACTTTTCGTATGTGGAAGAGTGATTCTGGAACATGTTCAAAAACAATTTTTTTTATTTTCCCCTCTGATTACACTAACATTCCGAAATGATTATTATTAGGGGAAAGAGAGGATGCACATGGGAGGGATGGGAAAGTTTTTTTGGTTGGAAGGGAGGATACATAAAAATACATAAAACGGCGGATTTTTGTCCCCGGACCTGCAGACTTTTCTGTTCCGCTCACTTTTTGGCCAGGAGTAAAGGAAAAGGGAACACATCCGATCTGACATTACTTGAGTCTTAAAAAATGCTAGGAAACCTAGCATGTGCAACGATAAAATGCGTAGGGATGCCTATTTTTAATATAATATGTATAAGATTTCATAAAAAAAACATTGCGTATGTACGCCATAACTTGTACTTCTTTTCCAAGGAAAAGTCCCTAGGTGAAGTAAATGGAAATTTTGGTAGGGATAGGGAGATCAAAAAGGATATGCATGCAAAAAGAGAATAAACAAAATGTCCTTCTAATCAGTTCAACCATGTGTAAATCCGTGTAGTTGGGTCTAAAGTATACACGGCTACGCTTCATTCCTCTTTTTTCCATTCCCTGCCTCCATCTCCCTCTCCCTAGGCTGGCTAATCAGCGAACATCTATCTGGAAAGTTAGATAGGGAAGATTGCACATTTGTATTCCAACTTTCCATGGCATAATATCCGAAAATCTGCAAAAAAAAATTGCGGGATGGCGATTGCAAACAGGGTAGAATTTATTTTTGGATATTATTTTTGCCCCTCCACTATTCCAGATAAAAATCGGCTGGTAAGCAATTAGGAAGGAAATTACAGCAATATCTAGGTAGGGGATTCTAAAATGGGTGGTCGTTAGTATGTTGTATTTTTTTAAAGTGGTGTAATTGCTTTAGGTACATAGAAGGGGTATAAGAATGACGGGGGAGATATACACTTATCCATTGGTTCATTTTTTGCTTCCCAAAAGGATAAACAAAATTAGGGAAAGGTTGAAACCGTGGAAAACATAATAATTTCGTACTTTATTATTGAAACGAGAAGGATTATATAATAGCCAAAGAGCTATAACCCAGGTCAACAGAAGAAGAAAAAGCAGCTTTAAAAGAACTCTCCCAAGCTTTGCGTTACTGATACCGGAACCAATTTATTTCTCAAGTAGAACAGCAAGTAAAAGACGTCTTCTCAAAGTCGGAAGGAAAAAATAGTCACAAAAATAAAGAGAATTTATATATATGGCCAGCTTGATTCAACAATTTAGGATTCGACTCATGCATGCTGTGCACCGCAGGCAAAATGTATATGAGTCCAAACATGACAACAAATTATGGATAGAGCTAGTTTTTTCTTCGCTTTTGGAGGAAAACTACATATTGGAAACTAAAAATTTCCCTTTTTCCTCCTCCCTCCCCACACCATTAAATAGAAGTGATGACATTCACATGTACAAGGGGGTCAGGGCTCCATTCCATACGTAATGCTCCTCTGTTGTGTTGTCAGTTGCCACGGGTGTTCATTTCCCATTATCATATAACTGGGAAGATAGATATTGGGATATCTCGGCCAATATTAAACTTCCGTTATTTGTGGCACACGCTCTCGACATGGTGTGGTGGTTGGTGGTAAACACGAGAAATAAAAACTGTTTCACTTTATTTTGGTCACAACATGTGAAAAGTATTAAGGGGGAACTAACTATCCATTGATAGTAAAGTCAAGCGTGAGGAGGATGATGACAATCGGAAAATGACAAAAACGCAAGAAATACTAACAAGTGGATTAACATAACACCACTTACACCAAAATACAAAGGTTTTTCCCATCACGATATGGGAAACAGGTTGGAGGGGGGATGGCATCCATACCAAAATAATTTATAAGTTCGTGTGCCATGTGCTACCCGTTCATTTTAAAGCGGGTCTGATCCAATTAAGGAAGGAAGGATGATGATGGTCGTGATGACGGTGACGATTCCTATGACTTGATAATGCATGTAAGTGTTAATGGA
>JAQGAG010000705.1:0-13359 GCA_034696835.1 Lepidocyrtus lignorum
TTAAATATTTTTTAAGCTAGATGCAGAAGGAACTTAAATATTTTTTAAGCTAGATGCAGAAGGAACTTAAATATTTTCCGGGGCGTATTGAGATTTTGGTACCATTAGATTCCCTGAAAAATTCCGCGTCATTTGAACCAATGTCTTAATTTGCCCCAAAAAATACTTAAGTTCCTTCTGCATCCAGCTTAAAAAATATTTAAGTTCCTTCTGCATCTAGCTTAAAAAATATTTAAGTTCCTTCTGCATCTAGCTTAAAAAATATTTAAGTTCCTTCTGCCACCAGCTTAAAAATTACTTAAGTTCCGTCTGCTTATAAGGTATCGATTGGTCACTATTGTCATCATCTTCAAATTGTTGTTATTTGTCATTTGTCAAAAGATTGATAAACTTTCATCGACTTTTTGAGTTTAACGTATTGTTTCCGTAATTTATTTTGGTATTCATTGAGAATTTGAATATTGAGTCAAGTACTACGTAAAAACGAACTGCCAAAGTGTGTGTTTCAAAATGAATGTGAATCAAAAAAGTAGTAATGTCGCGTTTTTGTTGTTCCGGGATGATTACGTGCGCATTCAAAAGCGTAACAATAACCCGACATGGTCATGGGGTTCTCTAAGTGCTCAGGTGCATTGCGTTCAAGCTTGGCTGGTTAGTTTTATTTTTTGATTTGAATATCAAACTTTGTAGTTGTTGGTTAAAACTAAAACATGCATAATAGTTTGTCAGCTAAAACTAATTTTATTGATACTACAATTATTATTGTGTTTTAGCATTTGACAACATTAGAAAGGAGGGCTTACGGGCTTGTGGGTTATACCTTTTTCCAAAAACCCACCGCTGTTCAGAAGGAGGCAGATCCAAATCTTTGGAAGACGGTTACGGCTATTGCCAACGAAAAGTTACGCTTTGCGGAGGCTGGGGAACGTGAACCATATTACTTTGTCATCCGAAATGGAGTGGGAGTCGTCCTGGAGGATGGTGAAGAGGAAGATGACGATGAGGAAGTTGAAGAGGGAGAGAACTTTGTCGTGGATGTTGGAATCGTTGCACCAATCCCTGTTCCAATCCCTGTTCCAATCCCTGCTCCAAATCCGGCTCCAAATCCGGCTCCAAATCCGGCTCCAATTCCGGCTCCAATTCCGGCTCCAATCCCTGTTCCAATCCCTGCTCCAATCCCTGCTCCAATCCCTGCTCCAATCCCTGCTCCAATTCCGGCTCCGATCGCTCTAGCTCCCATCGAGGCTCCCATAATTGCTCAGGTTGTTGTACCTGTTGTTGCAGGTCCATCTCGTCGTAGTGTTCGTCATCGACGTGCACCGATTCGGCATGATATGATCCCTTATACCCAATCCCGTGGTGTGACACATTCTGAAAGGGAGAGCCGTGTCCGGGGTCGGGCTACTCGTGGTGGTACTCTCAGTTCTCGTCGTAGTGCCGGTACTCGCCGTCGTAGTGTCCGTGTCCGTCAAACAACACGTCCGGTTTCTGCGTACCTGTTGTACTACAACCAAGTTTATCCAGGCATCGCTGAGGAAGGTCGTTTTGGGAAAAAACCAGCCATCGGTAAGGAGATCCGGCGCCGTTGGGATGCGTTCGATGAAGAAACCAGGCAATCTTATCGGGATTTAAGAAAGGTTCCATCATCATCTTGTAAGTTTAAGTTTTAAAATTGCGTTAGTATTTAAGATGATACGATAATATTATAGGTTTCCATATTGTGGTGAGTTGTTTAAAAAAAAGATTTTTGGTTTTGTGTGTGCTTAAAAGGATAACAATGGAGTTAAGCAAGGAAGGAAGGAAAGCCATTTGGGGGGACAGATTGTAATAATGACGAAGACGTTGTCATTTTATGTTCGCACATAATCGTATGCATAACTAATACTATTGAATATTGTAAGGTGTCTGGTAATCTGGTTTATTGATAAACTTAAGAAATAGGTGTATGTTATACTGCAAAATAATAAAAACTAAATTAAATGATGTCGTGGTACGAGTAATTCTAAAAATAAAAAACACCCAAGCGTTAATTAAGTTTTACTTACGATGACGATGTATGCACCACGCTATATATTATGTCATTTCTTAATAAGCTAAATGTACGCATCTTTGTAGGTAGTAATCACATGCATTTGTAAGAAAATCAAAAAGGGAACTTTAGCATAATTTTGATATGAAGGACCTTCTTTCTGTACATCATGCCCATTAGGCCCATTAGATTTACTTTACTTCAAAATGCAACAAATACTGTGACGTGACATGGTCGAGTTTTATCCATTTCTCATTTGATTTTATCACGTTTGGTGGGGCAAGAGTATTTAGATGTATCACTTGAATTCTTAATGGGTTGGTCCGGTAGACAAAAAGTACAAAGTGAATGTTTGTAATTGAATTCAGAATTAAATTCAAGTCATGCAGAAGTGGTACCTAACATTCTAGAAAATTCGTGCTCAGGGAATTCATTGTAGCTTATCTCGTTCTATTTAGCAACAATGATCAAGACTGTTATTACCTTTATGCGAAGCTCCTTATATGATTTAAAAGTTACCAAAAAAACACCTTCCGTAGATTTGTTTAGTTTAAGTGGAATAATAAGGGTTTTCTCATCTCATTTACAACACTTTCAGAATATTGATTTTGCTTGTGAGTAAGATGATGATGGAAAATAGCATTGTGTCTTTCACATTATGTCTTTAAATCAAATCGAATGGAGTAAAGATAACATTCAATATTAAACCACTGTATAAGTTTTCATGTGTCTTGGTCATCAATAAAAATGGCATAAAATGTAAATCGTCATGTCTAGAAAGAGACATTGCTCGTTGAAAACAGGTACATTATGAGTATTATTCTGAAGTACTTGCGAGCACAGTGTTCATCAATTTTGACGAGTTAAAGAGACGTTGAGCTTACATCATGAAAGTACAAACAAAAGAATGATTTGAAATGAGAATGGGGGATCTAAAAGTTTGTCTGAAAACTGTTTCAGCCATTGGAACAAGTCGTGACATTTATATACATTGGTATAATGGCCAGCTGCATCATATACCTGATGGCTACCTTGCTCAGCTTCCTATGCCAATTCCTATCTCTGCATCTGGTTTCGAGATTAGCACCTTCTTGGATCTCGTCTATACACGAAAACCAGCTTCCGAATACGACGGAAAGATTTCGTATAACTTGTACCTCAGTGCCAAAGCCCTTAAGATTCCCAATGTCATGAAATGTCTCTTCAATGGCAATGACATTCAGAGCGTTACCGTCACTGGAGGATCTCGAATTGAAATTCTCAAGATTTGCGTCAAATAGAAATACGAAGAAATCGTTGCTGCCGTCCCAGACCTTAACATTTGGCTGAGAGAAGAGGACAAGAGCAACATGCTCACTGGAATAACTGCTGATGAAGTTAAATGGCTCCTGTTATGAAGCAACATTCCATTCAACAGCGAGAATGATGTCTATTGCGCACTGGTGAATTCGGCTTTAACCTCCAACCGTCATCCTCCAACTGTACAGTCATACTTTAAACGCTACCGTAAAGATGGAAATGTCATAGTATTGCAACCTTACCATGTGTCTGTCATCGTCGGCCACGAATTATCATTACCACTACCCCAGGACGACATGTAGCACTACGAATTCCAGACGTGATGATGATGATGGATGGATGAATTTATTGTCGTATGTTCGTTGTTCATAATAATTATTATGATGTTGTATGTATATTGAATGGATTATCATGTTGATGGTTAAAAAAATGTTAAATGATAAGAATATGTGAGAAACGTGTGATTGTGATAAAAAGTCGTACGTTTAAAC
Source organism: Lepidocyrtus lignorum (assembly GCA_034696835.1). Lineage (NCBI taxonomy): Eukaryota > Metazoa > Arthropoda > Collembola > Entomobryomorpha > Entomobryidae > Lepidocyrtus > Lepidocyrtus lignorum. The sequence goes on from JAQGAG010000705.1 coordinate 3,820, forward strand.
ATTAAAATTGGTATTTACATTTAGTTTACGTAGGGAAATTAGTTGTTGTTATCCTGTATCCTCTGTAATTGGTTTGGCATAAAAGTCGGCTTACACATTATTACAATGGATCATAAGATAACATAATATGCTATGAGAGTACAAGAGAGATTGTGAAATGCCTTCAACGCTAATAATAAGAACAGTTTAAATGATAGTTTAACTGTTGTTTACACATAACGTACAGGTACGTAGTAAACTATGTATGAATTAAAGTAAATTAAATATATATACGTTTAAGAAAAGAGGGAAAGTTATATATAAATAAAAACATATTCTTCCGGCAAAAAAACAAAGTTGTCAAAGTGTGTGTGCAAGTTATAACTGAGTTACATATATGGACTAGTCATATTTAGCGCCACGCCTAGGGATGAAAAAACAAAAAAAACATGACATTTGGCAAATGTTAAAACGCACAAAATCAGACAAAATGCACAAAACGCATAATTTGCTTTAAAATCGCATAATATGCTTAATGACGCTTTGTTGTAAAATATTACGTATAATCGTGTGGAAAAGGGCAAAAAGAAGGGTATTCGTAAATTCAATTGTTTAAATGAAAATATCGGTCCCATTGGTTGTAATTTCAAAGGCCTAAAGCAGATGTATACTAAAACTTTATTAAAATACCCAACATAACATGAGTTAAAGTGCAAAATTGTCATTGTTTAAATAGAGTTTTCCAAAATGTCGCAAAAGTGGTGATATACATGATACCTATAATGTGTTTTGTGTACATTTAAAAAACGCATAAACTGGCGTAATCCGAAATTGTGAAAACGCATAAAATGCTTAATTTGAGATTGCAAAATGCTTAATTCGATCACCTAAAAACGCATAAAATGTTCATCTCGATGACAAACCGTCATTTGTTTACATCAAAACTGAATGACATGCAGATTGCTTTTCCAACTCGATAGATAACGTATTTATCACGTACACATGGAGGTGCATTGGCCATATGCGCTTACCGAACAAAGGGTTCTAGACCTAGTGTGCGTCATAATTCCGAATCTATAATCATGTAAATGTTACGTGAAAGATTTAAACGCAAGGGAGCACTTTAACATGGTAGTTTACCAATATAACATACGGAATAAAATACATAATTCTGGCACTGTGGCGTTAAACGTAGATTTCGAATTTGAAAATCGCTGGTGTTAACAAGTAGTTAACAAATGAAGCGTTAGTGTAGGTTAGGTTATCGAATGTTTACAATAGAAATGTTTATTAGAGATGTTGATAGGCAAGGTTTGTTATACTGGGAACGCAGTGTGCAGGATATAAGTATTAGTCATTCATTATGAGGTTATTATTTAATTTTAGGTTAGGTGGGAGATATATAGGTAATCAAAGTAGGTACACTCTGTTGGATATTTTTTAGGACGATGGAAATGAAACGAAAGATTAAAAGGTACAAATGATGTGGAAAGACATTAGGACAATATGTTAAACTACGATTTTTGTTGATGATACTTATATGTAAAATGTGAATAAGCCACTTGTGGAGCAATAATGAAGGTAATACATTCATCGTTTTAGCATTTGGTTTGCATTTGGAATTTTGTTTGTACGCTCCTCCAAGAATTACAGTGTACGTTCAGGTTTGGGAAGATCTGAATATTTAAAAAAACTCGTTAATGCATAACGTTCGAATGATGGGTTTACGAAAAGAGTTGATATTTTATACATTTCATCAAAAACTTGTATTGTATGGTAAAGTGTGCCAGCAACTCACATTACTTGAATGGATTTGTGAATTGCTCATGCCTGAGTAACCAGCAGATATTCAAGAGTTTAAATCAAATGGAAAAGCCATCGTTGTTTAGTTGTCGTCGTTGTTGCGACTTTGTGACTTGGCTTTTTCTTTTTATCTTTGAAATATTGTATGACAATGCTTATATGACCTTTAATGCTGGTTGGACATCGCATCTAGTATAGCACAATGTAATGCATAATACGAAAGTATTATTTTATCGACGTTGATGTGCGGTTACTTAAACATTTTTCATTGCTCATCTCGAACAAAATAACAAAAATGTGTTGGAGTGCTGCTAATGGATGTGGTTTTGTTTTTTCCTAATTCGACATTGCTAACTAATCGTAAGTGAAGAAAGCTAGAATAGCGATTAGTTGGGATCTCTGTCTGTTTGTCGGTCGGTACGTGCGTAAATACGATAACGTCCGAATGCGTGGATCAATTTCGTTTAAATTTGGTATGTACTTAAGCACGTTTTAGGTTAGGCATAGTTAGGTTATAGACATGGGAAAGGACGCTTCATTGAGGAATTAATCACTTGGTTCGTCAAGCTAACGAACTAATACTCGCGAGTTACGCATTAACGAATAAGCAATGAGATAGTGATGAATTGGGCAGACTAGAAATGTGATAAAGATGACTTTGAATGGAATGTTAAAAAATGAGGAAAAAACCTGAAATTACATTTAAAACACTTCGTCTAAACATTACCACAAAGCCACTCCATCACCCTAATGGAATTCTATTTAATTCGTCATGACTTAAAGTCTAAACTTGTTTGAAAACGATCCACTTCGTTATCGGTTTACCGGAAAGGTCAACAAGTACTCGCTATATGAGTGATGAGTAGAGTTTACGATAAGTATCGGACGATCAATAAGCGATCAATGATAATGATAATTTTTAAGAAAAGTTAATTAGCGATAGAGTAACTTTAAACCGGACGCCAACCAATGTCTTATTAGATGTTTTAGGGTTATTCATTGATCAATTGCGATAAAAATATGTATCTCTATATAGTATATGTACTCACGTTAGCAGGTAATAAAATGTGGCTAATAAAGCACGGGGTTAATTACGAAAAACCACTATGCCATTTATGATTGTTCCAATTATAAAAATAGAAAGAACAAGAGAAAGTGTTTAATATTGTTGGTCTGCATATGTTCACTGCAAGTTTACTCATATCATATTATACCATTGTAATTATGGCTCACAACTCGTTCCATAGCTTCATTAACTACTCTAAAGGATAACATATGTTATTTAACTACAACGAAAGAACGAATGTGAGCATTCAATTCTAATTAAGTGACTCTAGTTTTGCTAGGAAAAAACATACAAATTTAGAAATAAAAACAAGAATTGCATTGCATCCACTTTCAAATCTAACGCTCAATGTGGAAGCTCTTAATATGGGGAAGCACAAAAGAGAATGGATAAATTGTCAAATGAAAAAGGACACTTTTCCCACAAGAAATTAGTAAATATATCTGAATATTTGTATTTTGTGCAAAGTTTCATCAGTTTCGCAACAATTGAATGGTTTTCAGATAATGACGAAGAGTTTATAGGGCCAATGCGCCAGCCAAGTAACCACTGCAATGCGAGATAGGAAGTGTGCCTTCTCGAAGATATAGTACTTATGTAGATTTGCAATAAATTAGCCCCTCCATACATTGCATTTTGCAGCCTGTCGAGAAAATTGGAATATTTCATGAAGTTCAGTTGCATTTAAAAAGCATTTACCACAGAAATGCGTATTGTTTGGCAAAACTAATGGCAAACCTTTTTTCCTACATGAAATTATGTGATGATAAAATAACACACTTTCCTTGTGTGATGTGTTATGACCACATGAATTAACAATTGTGGGGAAAGAATGGGATGTTGAAGGTATATTAATTCTATTGATTCATGTCATTACAAGTATTACAACCTCCCCTCGTTCCATTATTGTGGTTGAGTTGGTGCAATAATTGTGAGTAAAAGCTGGTTATGATTAGGTATAATTAAAATTAAGGGAGCTGTAAGTATGAAGTAATCAGCTTTTGTTTTAATTTTGTGAATCTATTGAGTGTAATTGCACTGCATAAAGATGTGATGGAAATGACAAATAAGAAAAAAATTGATGTATGGAAGCCGAACGGCTGAATGATGAATGAGTTGCATGTACGCGTGCAATATTGAGATACTTAAATAAAGTACATTTTGGGGTCCTCACACCAGTATTTAACAATGTCATCCCCAAAAACCTAAAAAGCTCACACTATGAAATTCTTTACAATACGTACGTGCACGACTTACAGATAGTAACTAAAAAATAATTTTAATGCCTGCATTGCAAGTGGCGGTCAAGAAAAATTGCCACCCAACCGTCAATAAATATTGTAACACTAAGAATATCCGGAAGTTCCGAAAAAAATTCTTATAATTCATCATCATCATCATCATGTAATTGGTGAATATTATTACATTGTGATGGAATACCTGTCGACCATAGTTAAAACCATGAAAAAGTGTTGAAGTGATTTTTGGCTTGGTTTTTTAAATATATGTAGGTATATATTATTAATTGGCATTCTAACTCACAATATCATATAATGCGGACCACTACCAAATTCTAAGCAAAAACTAAATTTTAATATAAAAAACTTTCTCCTTGAATGATATGGCGTGTCCAGAAGCACGCGATGAAAATAGTGGACAAGGAGGTGATCGAGGTGAATGTCGAAGGGGTGATCGAGGAGGCCAAAAACACAACAGCAAGCAACATTATATAAGTAGTGGGATTTTGATTCCATGTTCCATTCCCCTCTTCCTTCAAGTAGACCATCGAGTGTCTTTGAAACGCTTCCAGTATCACCAAAATCTAATCAAGATCAATGCCAAATAGTAGGGAGAAAATAATGAGCATCAGAGAAATTATCAAGTGTGGGATGATGTTATTAGTATGTGATGACGTTAAATGCGCTTGTGTTTTGCTTTGCACAAATAGGAACAAAATAATTCCAGTTGAGGGTGCATCCGAGTCGTGGTGATGAAAATTTGAATACACCATCAGGATGAAAACTGTCTTTTTGGCATTAAAAAAATCATGAATGAACAATGTTTGAGGCTAAGAAATGAGCATGATGATGATGGTGCGATTGATTGCGGTGTGCTTTTGGTACTGTTGTACATAGTATAAGTAATGTGGTTGTAAAGTAAAGTGATGTGTACAACTTTCGTGGCCATAATTTTGTAAATTTATTTGGTGTGCATTCAAATGCTGACAGGTGTAGTGCCAATAATATAGGACTGATTGCACGTCAAAAAATGTCAAATGTTATAAAAAAATTGAAAAACGTGAGCAACAGCAACGTGTTTGCATATTTGTAGATGGTACGTGTTGGATATGATTGGTATCTTTATTATGTACTCGAAAGGTAAGGTAAGGTACAGGTACATATTGTGAAAGGTCAGAACCCTATTGTTGTGGGGTCAACCGGACCATTGAAAGTGGTTAAGGTATATCGAGTGGGGTACCTATCAAAAGAATGGAGTTTGATTGCTGATATCAGTGGTATATCTTTATTCAATGTCAATTTAGTCAACTGAAAAATCACCGATTAGATGTTTTGTGCAAATGGTTTATTTGTATGTTGTGTTCTGCTATCCCTTCTACATTTATATACCTATCTGACAGTTCCGAAAAATCTATCTTATTCTTATTATCTCGAAAAGTCACTGTAAAAGCAACTTTAATTGTATGATATGATATATAACATAAATTATATATAACTAAACTAAAGAGGCGTACAAAGCTTTTGAAAAAATCATTTGTTGGAAAGGGAGTAGGATGTGATGGTTATTATGTATACTGGGTTGAAACCTTGCTTGAGAAGAAATTGATATAGAAAAAACCAGATACATAAACTTGAAAATAATAACATTCAACAGTATTGGTAAATTGGATTTTCAACTTGGTTTATTTTTGTATTTTGCATATATGCATTACTTTGAATTTAGAAAGGTATTTGATATAATATAAATGTGTTGTGTTGATGTACTTTTGAATTTTGAATTTTGAATTTTGAATTGTGAATGAGTTCTGTTTTGCCAATTCATATTATAATGATAAGTAATTGTTGTAGATAGCATTTTAAAAATATAATAACATCAAATGGGTTTGTGTTCTTGTAGTTCCGGTTGTGTATGAAGATCTGCCTTTTTTATCCCTTATTGCCTCCTAAGTCCTAACTCTTTCTTATCGTTTTCCCCTTTTGTTTTGATTCTCCTTTGAACTTGAGCCTCCGTCATTGTCCTCAACGCGTTCTTGATTTTCAACCTCAACATTGTTTGATGGTGAACATGTCTGAGTTTGAGGCTTCCGCTTTGACCCACTTTGTAGTCTCGTTTGAGAACCGCCTCCAACTTGACCTGGTGGAATTTGGGGTTGCAAGACTTGTTGTTGTTGAAGCTGTGGCACAGGAGCAGCAGCAGCAGCAATTGTTGGCGTAGGAGGGCACACACAGGCATTATTACCATCCTGAGACTTGTTGGATGGTGGTGGTCCGGCATCCATATGAATTCCAGCTCCATGTCTGTTTAACAAAATAATAATGTTATGTTTGTTTGTTAATGAATATATGAATAATATGTACCTATGTTAGGTAGATGCATGTATATGTATATTAGGTATTGATTTATTACGTAATGCCTGGTTGCTTCAACTTTGCCAAAGCTTTTGCCAGCTCACTATTCTTGACTACACATATGCCAAGCTTTCCCGTCTTTTCATCTCGTTTGAACATTGGTCTTTGTTGTTGTTGCTGCGGACCGGGAGATGCTGATGAAGCCATATTTTTGCTGCAACCTTGGCCATTTCCTTGTTGACTTGAGGATTCATTCTGGCGACGATTTTCAGCAATCATCTCCTCCGACCTTGTCCGTATGAATTCGTCCCAGGAAGAATCACTATTATTATATTATAGTAACAAATACAACAACAAAAAAATAATTAGGCATAATGATGATAAAGTAGTTAGTTATTAGTGAAAGTTAAAAAAAATGTAAATAATAATAAACAAACCTCTGCGTAGCTCCTCCTCCTGATCCTCCAGGTCTAGGTATGAGTAATCTATTGGGGTTCGCATCAGGAGGATCTTGAAATGTTGGCAGCTTATCAAAACTCAGGTTTAGCTCTTTGGTGACAGTATCTCGATGTTCCTCATACCATTTGTTCCTTACATCATCAAAATCATGGGAAACTGTCTTTTCACCTTCCTTGCAGGTAATGTTCTGTACGGCTTCTTTGGCAATCTCCAACAACCTGTCATGGTGCTCAGTTGCAGATGTGCGACAATGTTGTACATAGTCCAAAGCTTTATCAATCAATTGATAGGCTTTCTCTTTCCTGCCGCGTAGTATGTACATCTTCCCTGTCATAGGCTCGTCCTTGCCTTGAGGATATAATTCTTCATGAGCCCTTTCCTCAGCGAGTTCATCGAATCCATCCATGATTATCTCCAGATCACGATATGCATCGGAGGTGGGATGATCCCTGGCAGCAACGTAGAGTGTTCTATAATAGGCTTCATACTCCAGAGTAGGTGGAAAGCACATGAGTGTTCCCTCACCCATAGCTTCAATATGACGAGGAAATGTGTCCTTGTCCGTGTTATCAAGAGGCTTTCCTGACTCGACGGGAAAACATGTTATAACTAATGCTGAGCGATAATCAAAACCGAAGCTGCAAGAGACTTTCTTAAAAGCAGCCTTGAAAACCTCCTTTGTTGTTTGAAAGGTCCCAAATCCAAATCCAATAGGAATGTCAAAGTCACTCGTACAAGTAAAGGACAACTTTGTGGGTGGCTGATCGCGTTTATTCTTTCCTTTTTGAATCGCGCTCTTGAAATCACGGATCTCCTTGTTGTACTTTTCATTTATCAGACGAATCTCCTCTTTTCGTTCTTCTGAAGTAGCTTTGTTGAGCCTCTCCGCTGTTAGTGCTGCATATATTGGTGCATTTTCTTGTTCTTTACGGGTCTTTTTTGCCTCTAAATCCGCGACTATCCTACCCATGTAAAATATGTCATCGATGATTGGAGGAAGAAGGGTTTCCTGGATAGTTCTACAGTTTTCGCATAGTATCACAAGAATGCAGTATTGGGCTGTGAGTGAGTCAAAGAATTTGGAGCTGGGGACTGTCCTTGTTGAATTGTCTTCCGTCCAAGGAATCGGCTGATTGGTTTGACGACGAAAGAGGTCCCCGTATGTGACGCTCACATGGCGCTGATGATGGTGACCACGTCTATGATTATGGGGATCAATGTCCAAAAAGCGATGAATCAGAAGAAAGAAGAGTATAAAGTACTCGTATAAGTTCCCTGCAAGATGTAGAGCAACTCCTTCACATTTCTTAAACAGCTCCAAGAAGGTAATGTCCAAGCTAGGTTGTGGTGGAAAGGCGAGAATGGGACCGTTTAAAGAATCTGTCGCCACTCGATCCGATAGCTCTTCAACTGCATGTCTGAATTTGCTGTATGGGTACCGCAAGCCTCCTTGTTCTAGTTCTTCGACACCACCCGGCCCACCACCAGGATTACCACCCGGATTACCACCCGGACCAGCTGCAGCTATGGATTTATTATTAATGATATGGTTTAGTTAGGTTATGGATGATATTTACTAACACTATTACACTACAATAAGGCTATTAATTTGTGAGTGCTTGTTTACCCATTATTGTGAGACTACTGGAAAGTTGCTCGTGGGATTAACCTAATGAAATGAAAATACGCAAAACCATAAAACTCAAAAGAGGGAAACGTGCGTTTTGGATAAAATTGCAGATTAAAGGTTGAAGTGGATAAAATGCTGAAATGGCAAAAAAGTGTGCAAAAAAATTGATACGAAATGATGAAATGAATCGAAAAAAGATTTGGTGACAAATAAGGCCACCATTATCAATATCATCAATATCATCATCATTTTCATAGTGCCTCAGTCTCAAAGTCTCAATAGCAACAACAAAGTACAAAGGGGATGGATCTGGTGCTGTTGCTGGTACATACAACAAAGAGCTTTTTGGTAGCTAGGTATATGATGATGATGCGCATTTCAAAGTCTCATGGTAACCCCATAATAACCCGCCGGATATATAAAAATGTACTGTTGTTGTTAGATTGTGCTATTCTCTTAGAAAATATATATTATCTCATTATCTGTCTTTGGTCGATGGTGGTCATTGGTCATACACACATCATCATCATAAAATCATACGTTTTTAAATCATCATCATTGACTAATTGGTTTGTTTTTTGAGTTTTATTTAGTTTTGTCATAATTTGTTACTAATCATGGCATCACCATCATCATCACCATCAAAGACGAACATGGAAGAAAAAGACATCGAAGGGAATCGTGAAGAAAATGAGAACATTCAGCAGACACCATCATCGTCATCGTCATTATTGTCATCACCTGCTCCTTCCCATTCCCATATTTCCCATCCAATTTCTGGACCAAATTACTTTACCGTCTATCATGCTTTGGATGAAAGGATGGGGACTTGGGGATTCTATTTGCGGTTCGACAAAGTGCAAGAGATACTGGCAATTGATCCAAACAATGAAGTCGGAGTGAATGCAATGAAGATGTTGCACATTTGTGAACAAGAGTTGGATGAGGAGAGCACCATTGAGTTTTGGAGTGAGATGCCGAACATTACAAGCGCATGGGGACACCTTGTCCAAGAA
>JAQGAG010000706.1:0-13354 GCA_034696835.1 Lepidocyrtus lignorum
ACAAATATTTGAATATTATGTATTATTATACTACAAAAACCTTACAGGTACGTCATTGTAATTACAATCATTTTATTCCTAATAGTCCCCACGTTCCTCCAGCGAGGAGCGACTGTGAGTTGGAAACAACTACTTTCACCTCAGCTCATACCACACAAACAACAACATCTGTCAACAAGAGCCTCTTTGTTACTTTCCTTCCCATTTGGTGCGGCGAGCAGCTTTCCCATTACAATTTACAATCCTCACTATTTAGACTTCAGCTAGTTTTTGCGTGGTTAGTGTACAATCGTGGTGGGGGAACTGACTGATTCAATTCGACTCGACTGTGATTTTGTATATATAGTTATGTGTGTATTATTCGAAATAAGAATCAAAGCTGTGGTGAAAGCTGGGAGAAAGCAAAAAAATGTTTGGGTACCGCTGGGATTTTCTCAGCAATAACAATATTCTTCAGACTAATAAAATAACAGGAAAAAGAAAGGGATTCCCAAGCAGAAAAAAATAATGTTTTTAACATGAGCGAAATATAAAAATATTACAGTTGGGCTTCATATTATATGATTTGGTCTATAGCCACATACAGAGAAGTGGACGTTGATTAATCAAAAAAGGGGAACTGAGAAAGACAATCTTGTCAGCTCTTCAGTCATTATCATTAAGCTTGGGTTAGATAAGCACCAACTATATATGTTCTTCACACAAAGTTGGGACAGAGGCGATAATACTTTTGCTTGTTTTTTTCTCCCGTTTTTTCGTGCACATTTCTACATTTTCTGTCATTGCCAGAATTCTTATTCCATTCCTGTACCATAGAAAATGGTGAAGGCACGCATGGCTAATTATAATTATAAATAGTGATGCGGAATCTCGTTTAATAAAAAAATATTGTCACTGTTTAAGGATGTATGGAGGCATGGTACAAGATAAGGGTTAATGAATCTTTTTTACTTGAGCTGAATGTGAGTAGGTTACAGACTCGCGTGCGTTTCATGTGGAAAAAATGAATCTTTTTTAGGAGAAAAAAAGTTCCAGTTGTAATCGTAATCATGAACCTTAAAAAGGGTTTCTGGTTTCTTAAAGACGTTTTTACCTTCACATAGTAAAAAAAGGTAAAATCTGACGAGAAGAATTTTAAAACTTTGTATCATGCTATGCGTGTGAGCAACCCAAGAGGTTTCTTTATCAAAGACACACATTCTGTCAATTGTCAGGCTACTGATGATTATACGTAGTGCTCAACAAGACGAAATAGACAATCCACATGCAACACTACCTAATTCTTTTCTCTTGAGAAATCCTCAACATAGTCCCGGAAAGACAGTGGAAAGAAAAATGGATCACATCAAAATCATCTTCTTCCATTCCACCGTTAGTCAGTCTCGTGAGCAGCCATGCAAAACCACGATATTTCAAGGAAAAAAACTAAATCCAAAAGGAAAAATACGGGTGGAAGAAGATGAATTCATTCCCATTTTCTATGTACTTTTTTTCCTTGGATGGATGGCGTGCAGGCCAACATCATCTTGCATGAGTGGGTAGTTGCATAAATACGATTTGATAGTTTCTTATCTAAACTTACTTTCACCCATAAAACCACATCACATAACATACTTATCACCTTCAGAGATATCCAAGTGGAGTGGGGAAAAGTCAGTAGTGTAGTAAAAGGTGAGTTAACTTAAGTTTACAATATATTTTCTCCTTATATTTCATATCATCTCGGATGATACAATGACATGTGGTTTGATGGTTTCACTCACACCGTAAATCGAAAGTTTGTAATGTTTTCGTTTTTCCACTGACATCTCAAGACTCCTGTTATATGTCAGCATCAAACATGAAGTCAGAGTGGAAGTAGAACAGGATTGTTAAAAAGCGAGAGTTACTTGAAAAGTTCAACTCAATCTTATTTGAATGTAACTCACATACAAACACGAAATATGAATTTGGCATCATCACCCCCACCATATTGTATTTACGTGTCAAGATATATGACATGGAGCATAATAGCCGAATCTGCTATATATGCGGCAAACAGTAAATAACTCAATTGTAAAAAATAGGTAAAGAAAAGCCTAAACTCGATAAGAATCCACAATTCCCATATATTTACTCATCCAACCATATTTTCGGGATCACACTCCATTTCCAGAGAAAAATGGATGAATATCTATAAAACTATATTTGACGGGGTAGACTTCCCCACTTCATCACTTCAACTATGGGAAAAATATACCCATTTGAAATGCGAGATCCACAAACTATCCTTCGAAATCAGGATCTTCTTATATACCAACGTATTCATGAGGATGCCAACCTCACACAACAATAATAATGCAGTGTCTGACACTCCTCCTATTTTCCTTTCTCCAGTCAATTGTGAGAAATCCTTTTTTTTTTCATCCACAACCGAAATTTCTTACCCAAGCATACACCCCATCCCATCTTCTATTTTTACATCCGACGGTAAAAATCAAGTTTTAGGGCAGAGATCTACATGCTGACAACTACAAGTTGGGGATTAATATAGCTAGCATCACACATCCAATCTGTCTCTTTACATCCTGCAGTTTTTCCCGTTCGCTTGCCTTTAAAAAAACATAGCTTTCGTAACAACTTTACTACGAAGTCAGAGGCTTCCTTTTGTTCAATTTTAAAAGTTACGCAATATAATGTAACTACCTTTGTATGTACAAGTGGTGAACACATAAGGAACAATGGTGAGAGTAAAACACACGTGTTATACATGTTATGCTTATGTGTCATATATAGCGATAGATAAGCCTATACCATTTTCGTCCCTTTCAGCTCTTTCGCAAATTTATCTAAAAGGGGGCGAGTTTATTGACACATTTAACAGGGGATATATGGGTGTAGGCACACACCTCCTTTTGACATCCCAGCAGGAGAAAGTTGTATTTACGCTGGGATTTCCTCCTATCTTATATTATTGCTTCTGGGCAATGTCTATACTTTCCACTCTACTGGGATTACACACGTGTCGTCGATCATCTCTGTATTTTCACCCGAGAGGATATGGAATAGACGCAACTTACTTTTTAAAACTTTTTTTTTCTATCTTGCTAAGCCCCTGAATGAATACCAAGTGCATGTACATAAGCCTAGTATATAATTCTGGATTTGAGCTGGTGTTTTCCCCTACCTATTCACCTTCAGGACATATTGAAATGATGATGATGATGATGATGGCTATCTGCATTGAATCGCTAGTTCTATTTTGACCACCCGCCACGAAACTCGGAAAAAATGTGTTTTATACAAATTGGTGAAAGTTAGTAAAAAAAAGTATTGCAAGTATGACCATGATCATGGCTGTCTATCCCATGCATGAATTAACTTATGGTTATGAATGCGTAAAACTTGCCAAATATATCAAAATTTATAACGGACAATACCGCATAACTTAATGTATAATACAATGGCCCTTTTCTTGAAAAAAGGATTTTGCTTTGCATTTGCACTCATATTTGGCTACTTTCTCCGTTTTCACTTTTCACTTCGCAATGCATCAAATCAATATCCAGCCATGTTATCTTATTCCAGATTCTCTGGAGAATATAGGTGGAGCAAAGAAAGTTAAAAAATTTCAGCTCACAGAATAATGTAATAAAAAATCACAATCTGAAGATAAAACTCAGCATGATACGATATCAAAAAGATTTTTTGGTGAAGCCCACCAGGATTATTACGGTGGGCTGATGCATTGCACCCAAATCCCATTCCAAAAGATAATGCTCAGTCCCTCCCTAATAATTGCTAAAGGAATAGGAATGGATGTGAATTGGGATGAGGAGGACATGCTCCAATGGGATCTATAAGATTTATTTAGGTATCTTATACCACCCAACGTGGTTTATTGGGGTATACGCGACAACTCCAAAACGAGAAAGACGCAAGCCCATTACGGGAAGAAAGCTCATTTATTTCATACATGAATGAACTATCTAAGGACAAAGAGAAAGGAAAGTGAAATGATGCCAAGAAAGTCCTTGGAGATTCCTTCCCTACTTTTTTCGTATCGTAAATCCTCTATTTATAGCCATGTTGTAGTTTCAAATCAGGCCTCTGTTGCAAAACTTAAATTTTCTGCCACTAACCTAACCCATGCAGGTTATTATACGAGCAGGGTGTTAAAAGAGGATTTACGGTACAGACATGGAGAAGTTCGTTAGCTATGTTGGTGCTGCAGTCTGCAGTGAATCATTGCACTGTTGATGGTGCGGTAGTAAGGATAATGAATCAAGATGATGAGGATGATAATACATATGATAACGATGCGATGGTGCGGATTTCATGAAGGCCAAGCAAAAATCGTGACGATGAGGTAATGATGATATGATGGAAGATATGCTTGCTTGTACCTCCATACGATATCGCATTGTACGGTGAAAGCACAAAACTAACAAAAATGAATCATATTTAGCCTCCCTATTACAAGTAATTGCGCTTGGAGTCATTGCATCAGAATGAAACTTTTAAATCAGAAAAAAATGATGGATTATGAGAGTACCCAGGAAGTAACAAGGAAAGAATAATAGGCGCCTAGAAAATCATTTGGGGCTTTACTCCACACAAACTCCCCATTGTCATTATATTTCCATTATCTTTTTTTCCCAACTCGCATGAAATATATATTTTTAAGGGAAAAGTATGAAGATTTTTTTTAGAGCTTACCATAAGTCCCTTGCCAAATCTGGAGGTAAGTCGCATTGCAGTCTGGAGACTTACTAAACATCCCGGCAGCAGTATCCCCGGAACTGCTACCCATTCCTCCACTCCCTCCCCCTCCAAACGTCCCAGTTGAGGAGGAATAGATTGAGCTGCTACTGGAGCCGGCTCCCCCGCCACTGTCATCTCCGGATTTGCCGTGGGAAGGCCCGATATAAAATTTCAAAAGTGAGATCCATACAATTTCCCCTGGGGAACCTTGTAAAAAATACGTGCACGTTGTTCCGTCTGGCAGTGAATGCAGTGGAGATGTGAGAAAGCCACGTTTTTGCTGAAAGCTCGAGATTGTGAAGAAACAGTTGTGGTTTTCCACGTACGAGTGAGAACCTATTGGAAGGTATTTGATCTCCACGTCCACATGGAAGCCCTTTGAATGATTAGAAAGTGCAAAATTAAAAGTACAATGCTTAAGGCAGTAATTAAACTACTTTCCACACACTTTACTGTTCCGCTCACAGTATAGTTGATTTGTTCATATCTGCAACCTAGAATATGTTATTAAAATATTTTTCTAAAACATACGACGTCGAAAGTATGCATGCATTTTTCACATAACCACCCTTCCAGATCATTTCTACTAGCAAAACACCTCTATAAAAATTGCCCTACAATCGAAGCTTGTTTTTTATAATCAACAAGGGCAAATTCCTAAGCCTCCCTCTAAAACACGTTACCACCTTAATAGACCCCAACCGGCAGCTTAAAATTTCGGAAACATGGCCCCATTATTTTAGAGAAAATACGGTAAGTAGTAGGTACCTATACCTATGTTAACATTCCAAGCGCCCAACCAGCTATAGACGTACAGAAACAGATACATATATGCAAAAACCGGTTGCTCTATAGACCTTAGCCTTAGCTGATGACTTCAAAGTAGCGGAAAATTATGATTACAGTAATGGTATATAAATTACACTCTCATAGATACTCATATGTTTGCAAAGTGCGCTATGCAGCTTTTCCTTTCCCATCATAAATGAAAAACTTGCTTTTTGCTACACTGACTCTTCCCAAGCCATGGTCAAAGTCGTAGACAAACGGCTGTTTACTTCCCATACCAGAACTAATTATGGATTTAGGAGTCGTTAGGCATACTAAAACGTATCATCATTTTATCATACGAATAAACATCGCCACTTCTTCCGCTCCATAGCCTGTCTGTGCCCCCACCGAGCCTCAAGATCTCCTTTCTTAGAACGCCGTAAACCCCGCTAACACAACATTTCATCATTATCTCTATAATCATGTTAAAAGTATAATTAAGCATGGTTTATAGCCTCGTATAGTACTCTGCCATCCTACATAATAATACTAATTTGTACTCCTCCATATTAAAAGTACAAGCTTTCTGGTTAACCCTTTTCTTCTTTCTGATTATGCATGTAACATTACAAGTTGAGTTCATTAGCTTCACCTACCTGTATGGGTGTAGGTGGAAAATTTTGCAACAAGTAGTCTGTCGCAGCGGAATGGAACACCATGAGCATTTCGTTTCCACTGGATGTGACGGTTGGGAGCTTTCCTCCCCCGCAAAATCTAAGTAGCACTGGATCCCTGATGGTGTATCCATCATAAATTGTCACGTGATCCGAAGTCGTATCACAGTCCTCCCCCACACTCACATCTTGGAGTTGACCCTTTGCGGATGCAGAATCCGAGCTTGATGTGATCCCTGATGACGACGAAACTCCATAGTTGCCCCCCATATGGTAGCCCGCTTTCTTTGCGGCTTGCCGATTACGAACGTAGATGAGATGCTCCTTTTCCTGCATCAATTTGATCACTGCTCGATGACCCACCGGTGCATTCTCTTGTCTTATTGCGTAATAGCACGTAATATTGCGGGGGTAAAGGCCCGGAAAGTTTGGGGTTTGCAGAGCACACCTCTCCTTGTCACATGCATTGTAAAGCAAAGAGCAAAACGTGCCTGGGAGGAGCTGGCCCCGGTGGAATGGTCGGGAGGGTGGACCATAACGCACGGTTGAGTCCCTTTTTCGAAGGAACTTATAGGAAAGTCTGAAGTCAAAGGCAAATGTTCCGGGGTTTACGGGGATGCTAAATAAGGAGAGGGTTAGGGTGACACGTTGAGTCTCGCTGAAGAACACTGCCTGGCCCCAGCCCTGGCCACACCAGTGACCTGCGGTTGATGGACGATCGGGCTCCATCAGTGTCACATGCCCTTCACTACAAGTGGGATTTTTATTATCGGAGTCTGTTGGCTGTACTAGGTGGGGATCAGACGAAAGTGGGGGTCCCAATGTTACACTATTAAATATTAACTGGGGGGAAAGTCACAAAATTATAGGTATTAAGTACACATTAAATTTATTTGTAGCCAGCATTATAAACTTATTTATCCAACTGCTTACCTGAACTAAATCACCAAATCTATTACCGCCTGCGGCAAATGTTAACTGGCAAACATACGGAAGCTGGGATTCTCTTGAGCTGGGTCGATGCACCGCGAGTGAATACGTCCCTCCAAGCTCCCCATAGTAGGTTCGGTTGCAAGCTGCAAGCAAAATAAAATTTCATCATTGTCTAAAGCAATTCCTTAAATATTTACACAATAACGTACATTCGATGATAAAAGCTTTTTCTAGAAAATAAAATGCCACAATTTCGGTTACGAAAGCTTTCCTTTCTGCACTTTTGCTTTGTTCATTGACTTTTATAAGAATATAAAGTTTGTATTTACTCGCCGAATTCCATGTAATAGTTCCCTTTTATCCTTTCACTTTTCCTTTAATTCTCTTCCTTCAGATTCCTTTTTCTTTTTGTTTACCATCCCATTCCTCTCTGAGATATGGTCATAAGTAGGTGGTTTTTTATTTGTTAGATGTACATACTTTTAACTTAGGATCTACTTTAAACCAGTTAAGTTACAACATTATACCTCCCACTCAAAAGACATATTTTTTATTTGTTTTTAACCTAGTTTAATTTTCTTCTCAATATGCATTCCTGAAAAGACGCGTATATTCATATAAAAAGGTTTTCAAAGTTGTGCTATATAAACCATCGGTACATTCGGTGGGTACAAATAAATACCAACTTCATTTTATATATTAGGAAGAATCAACAACAAACAAGCCCCAGTAACACTGACTATTTGAAGCTGGAATTGTGCACATTCAGTAAGTACAATTGGAGATCTTTCTACCGTAGCAAAGTTTTTTTTACAATCTCCACCGATTCCTTTTTTTACAATCAAATTTACTTTTCCCCGGTTCCATCTAGTATTTTTCCTTGGCCTCCGAATCCAGGGTGAAATACCCTCCCAAATAAAAACTACTGCACTATATTACATTCTCGCATGTTTTTGGAATTTATTTGAAAGGAATCAATGTAGCCTGTCACTTAAAGGCTGCAGTTGTACTTTGTTACATGCTCACAGTGTGTATGCTCGGAATTCTGCAAACACTCGTTAATTTCTACCCAAGCAAAGACATAAATATATCTCCAGGTCCGAAGGCAGATCTTCTTTTTTCGAGCTTGCCGAAAGAGATATTGAACGGGGAAAAGGGAGGAAATCACTAAACCGACCCACCGCACAAGCAAATGTGTTAAAAGCATACATAAACAAACATGGAGAGTGCATAACGTTCGCTCCTCCACCCTTTTAAGGAATTGCAATTTTATAAGCTCTCCATCATTCTAACATACGTTGTGCGTCCTTTTAAGAGAAAGTATTTTTTCTTCTCATTTCTCAATTCATGCCTATTTTCTCTGAAGTCATCATTTTTTCCTAGTCATGGATTGAAAAGAGCTATTCATGCGTTTTGTTTCTTACGGAATTTTTAAAAAGAGGAAAAATTCAAATGGAGATGAATAGTTGGGTATATATGTGCCTTATCTTGTTTCTGGACCACTCACTCAGGTACTAATTTATTTTTGAGATTTTTACCATGTTGAAGTAGGTATATAATATGGATTGAGGGTGGACGCTTTACTGAAGGATTTCCAATTTAAATTTGAAGCCCGGTTCATAAGAGTGTAGGATGGCCAGTAAATATATGCACACTGGTTACTATTCAGACTCCAGAGCTTCAGAAAGCAGAGCACTTTTTCAGGGGATTTTATACAGACGGCTGGAATCTGGTTAGAAATTTATCTGTCAGTGAATCCTAGAAGTGATGTTACTTGAGGGCGTTTTCTTACCCTTCATCTTGTTCTTTATGGGAGCTATGCAAATTTTTACTGCACTCTCACAATCTGGGAGTGGTTTCCACAAACAAGCACAAAATTAGAGAGTGTACGTGCATGCTAGCTAACTTTAGCCTGAGCAAAGAGTGGCTTCCGTTTTCAAAGGCTGGTTGGGAAAAGGAGGAAAAGTTCAGATAAAGGATACCACATGGCGAGAAGGAAAATGATGTTCTTATTTGCTTTCCCTTTTCTAGTTAGCTTCTTCTGGAATTAAGAAGTGGAAGGGAGGTTTAATTTTTGGGGATAAGGGAAAAACAGGTGAAATGGCTGACGATGATTTATGGAAGGTACATAATACATATCAGAAGAAAGAGAGTTTGGTTTTGGTTATGTTACCAGAATTCCCTGTTTTATACATACAGGTAAAACTCGTTATAGTGGCGGCGCAAGGGACGGAGTTTTTATGACCATTATAGGTATGGGCCACTATACGTATAATGGCCACGACCATTATAGGTGTAATGGTCATGACCATTATAGGGGGAAGCTATATAACTTATTCGTAAATCATTTACCAAGTACCAAACTAGGTTAGCTTCATGTTTGCATAAAACTATCTAGTTGTATTTCATTAATATTCGCCCATTTTCCTAAAGTTATATTGTCTAAAATGGATAGTTTCCGTTAACCAATACCCATTCGCAGAGCAAACTTTATTACATACTAGATGGCAAAAAGGAAACAACCATAACTTCAGTTCGTAAACTGTAGTGTATTACATCATTAATTAGAACTCTAATGTATTAAATGTGGTAAATGATTCTGATAGACAAAAGTTATACCTCATATATGGCCGCAGAAACTGGAGCTTTCTTTGTTATGTACAGAAATCAATACAAATAATTGTATAAAACTTTAAAAGTTACATCCTACCGGAACGTGATAACTATAATAAACATTGAAATGAAAATTCTGCAAAAATATATCCAACTTGCTCAATGGTATGGCCATTATATGACAAGTTTTGGCTCCTAGGGACCCATATTTTACAGCCATTATAGTTATTGGCCACTATTTGGGCGGCTATTATAGCCAGTAAAATTAGCATTACGTTATATATACCGCAGCCGGGCCCAAATATTGCGACCATAATAGGTATTGGGCCATTACAACCATGGCCACTATATCGAGTTTTACCTGTACCTATTTTAGGAACATTTTTGTTTTGAAGGTATCTCTTTGAACTTATCAAATCTGGAGATCAGCATAATATCACATCGTCATCATATTTACTCAGCCAGCCATTGTGTGTCAATACACCTTCATTTTTATTTACTTGAATATCCGTGGCTTATGCAAACTTTAATAAACTTTTCTTGGGATTTCTAAAAGTGATATGAATAAAGCTAACAAACCCCACCTTCTTCTTTCAACAGTTTCAACTAAAGTAAGTTGGTAAAGCAAGTGAAAGCTAAACGTGCTTTTGTATTTTTAAAAGATGGTTCGATCCTAGACATGCATAAATAAATAAGAAATATACATCACATCAAAGAGATATTTACTTTCACCTGAAATTCCAACCTGTTCCATTGTTCAGTAAAGTGAACTTGATGTCGGCCATAAAACTGACATTACCACAAATAACGACAAAACTATGAAAATGCACGTGTCTCCATCCCCATTATTGCTAGCCCATAAGTCACCTTATATCCTTTGGTTATCCATTTTACAATGGGGAAGAAAACTTTTTCCATCTACAACCATTAGAGTTAAATCCCAGGTAGTAAGTTTGGTGAGTGCACTTCGCATAGACATAAAAGCATGCAAGTCCAGTCAGGAGGGAATATTCCCAGGGTGTACGCGCCCCCTGGTGAATGGATTGCTTTTATAGATTTTCAACGTTGATTACGTACTACGTAGATTATTCTGATCAAACAACTTTTATTGACAAGCGCACTTCTCCAAACGTAAACGTACAGTTTAGAGTCAATAAATTATAAGTTAATAAGTTAGAAAGTAGAATATCGGAAATCATAACTAATTCCAAAATTTGAATTTCAAATATGATTTTCCCCATTTAACAGGAAATAAACAGTTTTAAAGCTAATAGGTACAGATGTAAACGAGTTTCAAATGGAATTCTGATCTGTAATCAGCGTATAAAATTAGTACATAAAACACGCTTCAATCATCTGGCTGCGCGTACGATCTTACGACGTTCCCTCCTCAGCCTATTCAAATGTGATTTCCCAATACACATCCTCCAACCATAGCGTAAGGATACCAATAGTTGGGAACTGACAGTGGCAGAAGTCATTTCATTGAAAAGAGATCTGCAGAGATCGAAATAGTCGTTTATTATAATTCCCTCGGGGTTGCCACATACCATATGACATGCTACCCTATCTCCCCCACCACACCATTCCCATTTCATATAAATTGCTTTTCTTTTTTATCTACCTTTTTCCCACCAAGTTTTGTATCTTTGAATGAAGTCCAAACTAAACTAGCATGAAATAACAGCTTGCAACATTGCAAAAACAAGTTTTGTTGACTGATGTTACTCCCATGGAATTGATGGAATGCCGAGGGAGTATTAGACAGGCAGTCACATTGGAAGACATAAAGAATGGGTTCAACTGCAAGCAAACTTAGGGGAAAATAAAAAGGACATTGACTAGCCCTTCTGACATTCCTTCTTTCCCTGCCATGTAAAGATGGACGTATAATAATGTGATAGGGGCATGTCACAATATGCAAGAAAAAAAGGTACAGGACATGACACAAGTGTATGGATATGTTGTCAGTAGATTTGCAAAAAAAAGGGGGGCAAACTAGTACATCTTCTCAACCTCCTTTCAGAATAAAGGAAGGGAAAGAGAAAGTAGTGGAAATGGAACCGGAAGAGTCTCAAAACAGGGAAATTGTGATCCGTATCACAAAAGTGAAAGTAAAGAAAAAGGGGAAAGTACACAAAAAAGAGAAAGAGACAAAAATATATGTACATATGTAGGTATGTGTATGTGTACATAAGCTGTTTGTTTTATTATACACATCGCCGACCTTAATTCCAGTAACAGGAGAGTGGGAGGACTTATGATAACACTGATAAGAGAGAAGGTGATGTAAAGTGAAGGAATCGTAAAATGGAATGTTATATAAGAACCACCACCAAATATAGCTTTGACTTTTTTAACGTGCTGAATACTAGCCAGTTCCAGTCTGAAAAAAGAAAGTGTTGTTTCCATATACGCAGTCCAAAAGCCAATCTTTGTAGATATTTTCTAATTTTGTTTTTATGCCCGTTTGTTCTGTTATGATTTTTTTCTTATCTTATTAAAAGTTTAAAAAACTGGAGTACTTTGCTCTCATGACTTGTTTAGAATTTTTATGTCCAGTATTTTGGGACTTTGGAATTTTTCATGAACTTCCTTTTCACTCTGGTTTCTATTTTTTGTATCATTTTGAAAAGGTTCGTGTTATCAGGTATGGGTATTTATTTAAGGAACGTTTGAATCAGTAATACTGTGAATGAGAAGAGTGCTTAAAACGGCCCTTCTGTCATTTACACAAAATTCTCGAGGGAGAATAACTCCATTGCGGGAGGGGAACGGAAGGCTTTCTCCGTCCTCTGAATGGAGTGCGTATGGCATACTCTAATATGAATAGATGATGGCAACAGTTTCAACAAAAGTGCTTTTGGAAACTTGAAATCGATCTGATTGCTACCACAGAGTCGGAAGGCGAGCAGCTTGAAAATAATTCCAAAACTGTGAACGAACCAGGAAACTGGATTGTATTGAGTTCCTCCCTGAAGGAGATGTAAAGTTGGAGAAAATTAGTGAAAAATTCTCATGCATAATGAATCATCATATTTTTTTATAAAGGATCCCATTTGAAAAATGAATCCTTTCCGGAGGAACGGTTATTTCTGGAGGAAGAAAAGAGGAAATGATGCAATGCAATTTCCTAAAGGAATGAAAAAGAGAGACAGTTGAAGCTGAGGGAAATCAGTAGAAAAAAAGTTAATCTTATTCCTTTTGTTTTGGTTTTGCTTGGGAGGGAAAAGAGGCTTTTCTAGTTTTGTATTTGTTGAGGAGAGTGACTTCTTGAAAAAGTAAACATTGCTCCTGTGTGTTCCTTACTCAAAGGGTAATTCAAACATTTTTAGGCTAGTGCACGTATGGCTTTAGATTTTGTTGAGAAGACAGATGCGTAAATATTTTGTATGAATTATCCTTTTATAAATAGTGATTTCCAATTAATTATTAATACGTGATCAATGGATTTGGTTTTTATATTGCCAAGTTGGTATTTTTTACACTTGAAAGCGAAATTAATTTATTAATTATTATTAATAATAATTTTAAGTTTAATTATTAATTTATTCACTATTAGAGAAAGAAGACAGATATTTCTGTTAAAGTTTGTAATAAGGGAATTGCACAATTCTATT
>JAQGAG010000707.1:0-13350 GCA_034696835.1 Lepidocyrtus lignorum
GATAACATCCAGGGTATCACCAAGCCTGCCATTCGTCGTTTGGCCCGTCGTGGAGGAGTCAAGCGTATTTCCGGTCTCATCTACGAGGAAACTCGTGGCGTTTTGAAAGTCTTTCTGGAAAATGTCATCCGTGACGCCGTCACCTACACCGAGCACGCCAAGAGGAAGACCGTCACCGCCATGGACGTTGTCTACGCTTTGAAGAGGCAAGGCAGAACCCTCTACGGATTCGGAGGTTAAGATTTGACCCCCATCCCAACCGGCTTTCCCGTTTTCTGATTACGACTGACTACTTACCTATATATAACCCAAAGGCCCTTTTAAGGGCCACCACATTTTACGAAGAGCAAATTTGGGAATTAATTTAGAAGTGTTTTGCACAAGTAAATAAATGCATTGCACAAGTCCAAGCAATTAAATTTTTGCAGGTTGTTGCTCGCAGAAATTCATAAAGCCACACATAAATAAAATCGATTTTATTTCCACGTTCTCAATATACTCGTCAATTTCAATTCCAAGTTTTGGAATCCCAAATAAATTTTAGTGTAAATATTTCCTGAACTTATTTACTTATTATTTATTTAAGTTTCACAAGTTACAATTTATGAATGTAATATTTAGTTTAGTCAAGTGTTGTATCAAAGGTTTGTTTGTGTATTATAAATTCAAGTTATGAAATTGTTGCAAATTGAAACGCTTATACAATCTATCATTTCTCGTCAGTCTGATGAATGGGATTCGGATTAGATGGTTTAGGCAAACGGCAGCTCCAGAAATTCTTCCCTTTACCAATTTCCTCAGCTTCCTCCAAAGTTTCCTAAATTAATCGTTTTATTTTTTAATGTAATTATTATTAAATTATTATTATTGTTAAATGTTTTTAATAATAAAGTTACACTTAAATTTGGCTACAAACATGTTTTTGCAATTACTACAGCCCCAATTTAAATAACTTGAGGAAAATATAGACTAATACCGGAAGTTTGTGATTCATTGTTTCCGGAATAAAAGCTGCTGATATCATTCCAACAAATGCCATAACTGAACTTGAAATCCACGGAGTTAATTGCGATGTTTTTCCCTAGACAAACAAATTTATCGTTATCCCCATTAATTACGAAATTGTCAAATAAAATAAGCAAACAAAAATTGACAGTATTTGCATAAATTTTGTCGTTTTTTGTACCGCATAAACAATTAAAGGGACGAGAATAATAGTAAAGCTAGACACAGTGGACGCCAAGGCACTTCCTGTAGTTCGGAGTGGTGTTGGGAAGAGCTCCAAAGCTTGCAAATATATCACAAGGAATGACATCGTGCTGGCAAATCTGATAAATTAATGCATGTAGCATGTCAAATTACATTTGATTCAAATTTCCCGTTAAAGCGAAATTGCATCTAATTTTGTGTTTCACACTTTGCAATATTAGCCGAAATCATAACAGATATCGTGTAAGCTATTTCCTTATTATCCACAGAGCTTCCCAGCCAGGTAAAATAGGAAGCGAAAATTGACGCAATCCCACAAACACAAAAGAACAAAACTTGAATCCATCTCCGTCCAAATTTATTGCTTAGAACTCCCCCAAAAAATCCGCCCGGGACTTCCATTACATTCACCAAGAAAAAATTGAGGTAGCGGTGTCCATGAAAATTTAACGAGTTCAGGTTGAGCCCATGAAATACCAATCCATTCGTAATCCTAATTGAATGAATGATTGCATATTACTGTCATCAAAAATGAATTAGTGAAAATTTATGCTAATTTATTACACGAACCAAGTCGACATAATGAGCAAAGTATTCTTGGCCACTCTCATCCTCGAAAATAATTCCAAAACGCTGTGTTTTCCATCCTCCTTATCGTTTTTATTCGCTTCCCGAATTTCCTTCAGCATTCCCAGCATCTGCTCATCCTTAATTTTACCTGAAGTTCCGTTGCACTTACTAATCTTCTTCAATGTTGCCACAACCTCGTCAACCCTTCCCTGGGAGAGGAGCCACCGAGGTGATTCTGGAATCCAGGGGAGGAAGAAATATGATATGGAACCTATCAATATCGTTGTCCAACCGAGGACAACCCAGTTAGGTACAATGTAGGCAATCAATGGAACGAGGATGCTTCCAATCACAACCATCATCCATGTAAATGAGTATATCCAAGCACGGTAATCTTAAACCGGGGGCACAGAATAAATTCAATCTTAAAACGATTGAAGAACTAAAATTTGCTAGAAAATTATACCATGTCATTTATTCTCACCTTTTCCGGACAACTCCAACGCAATTGTGTTGACAGAGATTGCAAACATCGGAGCACTCATTCCAGTGATTAATGAAATAGCAACGAAAGCCGTAATATTGCTTGCAAAATACAAACTAACCAAACGTCCAATTGAGAAAAGCATCAGCGTAATAATGAATACTGGTTTCCGTCCAACTCTAAAATTATTTTCAATCGAAAAGATTAATATTAGAATTAATTTCAGATTACAACATCCTACCGTGATATAATTAGTATATGTTTTTACTTGTCCGCCAAAAACCCTAGAAGGAGAGTACCCAACGCTCTGCCCGCGTTGGTGGCGGTGAGAACCAAAGTGGAATAGTGAGACTTATCGCATACCCAATTATATTCAGTGAGTATGCTCTGATAGTTTGCAACGCTGAAATCATAGTCCCACCCAGACTGACATGGGATTTGGGTATGGTTTGCTCCAAACATTTCACATTTGCTGAACTGGCCGTTGTCATTTCTAGAAATGGAAAACATTTTTGGTTGGAAAGATTTAACCTAATCAAACCATTTCAAAAATTATTCCAATTTTTATCACAGAGCTGATTTTGCTCAGGATCTGTAAATTTTTCCACTCTTCTGCTATTTTCGTGTTTAAAATATTACTTGTTTTGTTACAAAGAATGTTTTGATGTACCTCGGGATAGTCATATTTTTCCAGGTTTCCAAATCCACTCCATGCTCCTCCCGTCCTGGAACGGTGCACCAATGATTCGGCTCATCCAGGAGAAACCACAAATTCATTGCAAATACAGATTCAAACACGGATAACGGGAAGAGAATTCCGTAAAGGAGAATTCTTTGATATCTTCCAATAGAGCCGACCTCATCCAATATGTCATCGAAGTCCTGAAGTTGACGGGGTTGCTAAAATTGCAAGCGTTGTGTTGTCAAATAAGAATAAAAATTTGGCAAAAAATAGGAAACAATTTTATATAAAAAATCCGGATTTCTTCCTACGTTTTCTAAATTTTCAAGGTGAATCTCTTCTTCTGTCATCTTGTTAACTGAAACTACTGACATCACTTGTGGTGTGGTTTAAACGCAAAAACCGAGTTTAAATTTAGGTGAAGTGTAGCAAGATAGTTTTGATTTTCAGCAGCGTTTTTAGTACATTCTACAACAGAACTGCTTTATTTTTTCAATACGACAGGTGATACGGTCTAGTAATTTTAGCATGACTGACCAAAGAGATTTCATGATGATATGGTCATTCCTTTATAAATATATTATCCATCTACTGAAGACTGGAGTACTGGATAGCACTGATAGATCATTTCGTTGCCTAAAGGATGGAGAAACCTGTTGGCAACTGTTGCAGGCTTGTTGTTGTTGCATCGCGTATCCTCAGGCACAGCACAGGCCATCAAATCTATTCCATACAAGACGTGATATTACAGTTCTTTGTTGCCAATTTCAGATATTCACGCAATGAAATGAATGACCTTGACTCTTTTGATCTACCCTTTGTTTCACTTTTGTCACAAATATCCAAAATAATGCAGGTATACATTAATTTTGAATTTGAACTTTATAACTCTGAAAGGAATCAGTAAATTAGACGTGAAAGATTAGATTTGGATTTACCATATACCTACACCGCATTATGCAATACATTGTATTGTGAGACCACAACCACATGCCACGCTAAAGAAATATCCTCTGACAATTTTCATCCATTTCCCAGTTTAAAAAAGACTGATGATAAATACAGAACATTATCCGTGTAATCCACTTCTTTGGCATTGAGACTACAGCGAATTGATGTTTCTGTTATGCATGCATTCTCATTTTCTTGCAACATCGACCAATTTTATAACAAAATTCAATGAACGAAGATGACAACCTCACATACCTAAATTACTGTGCGAGAATAAATCTTAGATTTCTTATCTATCATAATTACGTTAAGGAATCTTATATAATACATATATGCAAGCTCTGATACACAAAAGTTTTGCAAAACTGATAAGGATAATATATGCAACGAAAAGAAAATGTTTCTTTTAATTTCAGCAGTTCTATAATTATTTCAGGTTCTTGAGACACTGTAACTTTAATTCCTCTATATCGGTATTATTATTACTAAAATTTGCCGTCGATCTAATGGATAACAAAAGTCGTCGGTCGTATAAAGTTAAGGTATACGTAAGACAATTAACAGCTTATCGTTAGTTAGTATAACGATTTCTTTAAAAGTAAGAAAAAACTCCGCCAGGTCTCATCTAAATAATTGAGTTAAGAATTATTAAGAACTACGTCGTTTCCGTCCTCTCCTTTTTACCGATTCCGGATGCGACAGGCTGCGGTGAATTCGGAGATCTTCCCTGGAACTAAATTTTTCTTCACATAGTTGACAACCAAATAGCATTCCTGGATCATGAAAACGTTTTATCTGAAAGACAACATAAAACACACAACATGCAATTAGAAATAATCACTAATCAGTTTGAAGTCGTTTTCGTATTCATACAACATCAAATCAAACATGTTTATGATAAGCGGATCCTACATGACTGCGTAACGTATTCCCTCGGATGAATCTTTTTTTGCAGAGGTCGCATTGAAATGGCTTCTCAGAAGCGTGTTGTGTCTTCATCTGAATTAAAATAGTATTGGATTTTTATAAGTATTTCTATTCTAATCACATCATCTCTGGGCTTTGTAACCATATAATATAAGAACATTTAAAACGGCAAAAAACGGTAATAGGAACCGAATACTCAGTACCCACTCTGTCTGTTTAGTTAGTGATATACATACGAGCAGACGGGCGGCCGACGGCTCAGCCTCACAATGACAATATTGCTTGAAATCTTTTTAAATTTCCACACTGTGTAAAGTACTACTTACATGTGCATCCAAGGACTTTTTCCAGTAATATCTAGCATCACACTGATCACATTCAAAGAGTTTGCGCCTGTCTTCTGAATGAATTACCATCTGCTCGAAAAAAAATATCGTATACAAATCAGAACAATTGGTACAAACTGATAGCAAAAAAAGTTAAAAGTATACAGCATGCTTATGATTAACGTATAAAAAAATGTCTCGTCATATAAATATCCAAAAATGCTTACGTGTCTGTCTAAATTTTGTTTCGTGGTTAATTTCTGGTCACATGTAGAGCATTTAAATGATTTAGGGTTAGCCTCCTTTTTGTGTACTGAAACCTGAAAAAACCGATTAAAACACTTTCCTGTAAAAAAATATTTGTAAGTGGAATTAAAAAAGTAATTAAAATTAAAAGGTGTACACTATTACATGAAACCGCAATAATCCCGGACTATGGAAAGACCTCGGGCAAAATTTGCACTTGTATGGGGTCGCTCCAGCGTGACGATTGTTCATCTGTCCATTAAAGAAGATAATTAAGAAAACTTTCTTTCCACAAATATTCCTCAATTCATCGTATACATATTATGACTTCATTTTAATTATTATTAATGCACTTGACATACGTGTATTAATAGATTATTAAGATAAGCGGAACTATGATCACATAATTTGCAAAAGTAAGGTCGTTCCAGGGTGTGGGACCGTCGTATGTGATCAAAAAAGCGACAGTTCCAGAGAAAAGTCTTCCCACAAAAGATGCAAGCATTAGGATGATCCTTCTGTCCGTCCTCCGTAGCTTGAGTACCGTTGATAGGTTTCCCTTTGATAATTTTCCTTGAAGGTTTAGGGGTTTTCGCTTTACTTTTTGTACTGTCGGGGGAGAAATCGCCAGTCTTTCCGTCCGGGATGGAATTAACCCAAGCTTGGACAGCATCATCTAATACTGCCACTTTCTTCCTTTTTGCAGATGTAGGACGATAATTTGTTGTCACCGGTTCCGGTTCATGAAGTCGGTCATCTGGTTCGGTTGAATTTACATCGTGGTTCATCATCGCCACGATGCCCTTGTCAAATGCTTCCTCCTCTTCAAGATCATCTACGTCCTCCTCCGATGTCTCTGATTCTGAAATGGGAGGAGAAATTGTTTCCTGAAGGAGGATCGGTTCACGGTCAGACAAAAAGTTCAACACTCCCACTTGAGGTGCTTCAAGATTAGTGTCCTCTTCTGCTGATGAAAGATAATCTGCTGGCCCCGGTTCGGGTTCATACGGCTTAGATGACGGAAGTACGCGGTTTATCACTTTATCGAATATGTCCTCCCATTCAGACTCTTCTGCAACCTCCTCGGATTCTGAGGTGGACGTGGAAGGGCAAATTGATTCTTGAAGGAGGATCAGTTCAAGGTCAGACAAAAACTCCATCAATCGTGCTTGATCAGGTTCCTCATCAGAATCGCTTTCTTGTTCTGATTCTGACTCCAACTCATTTTCCGATTCACTGCTGAGAAGTAATGCTAATGCTACGTCAGCTTCACTCACCTTCCGCTTGGAAATGAGATGCTCATCGTGGAAGTGCAAAAGTAGTCCGAATTCCGAGGCAAATGACGACCCGCAAAGTTTACATGATTGGGAGGATCCTTTCCCTCTCATTCTCAACTGAGCTTTAACAGCTCCAGCTCCCACTTCCGACTCCGTTTCTCCATCCTCCCGCATATCATCCGTTTCCATCTTAAAACTTTCTATTTCTATGTCCGATTGGTTTGGATGTGGTGTTCCAATGGTCCGATCAGGTTACTAAAGATGAAGATGTTCGAAAATCGAATCGAATGAAAACATTCAACATTCGGACCAAATGCACTCTGCTTTTTTGTTTACAAACGAAAAGGTGAAAGCTGCTGAAAAGCTCTGCATAACGTGTTGCTGATGTTTACAGCTCAGAGTCAGAGCTCACAGCAAAACAAGCAAGGACGAGCATGAATTGCTTGCATTGCACTGTGGGTAGTGGGTGAGACATAGCACATGTCTTATGTTTACCATTCCATTAGCGCCACCCAATTTCAAAATTTTAAGCAAGGGAAGTGCATGAAGAGAAAGTGCAGCAACATTGCCACTGTCACTGCTTATTGCATTGCAGTGAACACGGTGAAAGCAATATTTTCGCAATATTACCTATACGGCTTTCCCCAAAACAGTGAACTGAACTTGAACTGCGCTGCAGACGAATTTCATCATATTTTACAGACTATTGAATATTGAATGAAACCAAAATGCTTTCACTTTCCTGATCTGCGCCAATCTGAATTAGAATATTTTGTATTTAGGTAAAATTGTTCATTGTTAACGAATGATATTATGGAAAGTGGTATTGTTGTTTAGTGTTTAATACCTAACGTATATAATTAATTTTGTAAGTGATTAAATATTACATAAGGATTAGGTCGTTTTTCTTGATTATCGAAGTTAAAGTTAACAGTTAAAGGAGCATGTCAGCTGGAAGGCAAGACACGGACTATTTTGGGGGAGGAGCTACCGCAAGCACACCCGGCGCAGGGATGGCTGGGGAGGGAGATTCGCAGATGAAGGTATGGTATAAATAAACTATAATTTTGGTTTTAATTATTGCGATTTATTGTCGGTGCCATCCTGGTTTAAAATATTTAAAAAATTATATTTGGTGTTGATATTGGATGATAATTATTGATCTTAAAATTGTTGTGTAGCCAAAATATCGCTTCAGTCCGGAGGAAATGAGAGCAATCAAGGAGTGTAACAGCGAGAGTTTCTACAGACGGTCCCTGCCAATTGGAACTGTTTTAGGGGTTGGCACATGGTATGCTGTCAAGCAAGGTCTGTGATGCGAAATGCTAAAACATATGATTATTTAAAGTTAAACAAAAATTGTGGCTTATTGCAATTTGCAGTAAAATGTTCCATTATATCTCCGCAGGATATCTCAAGTCAAGTGCCCGATTTGGTGCAGGACCTAAAATGTTCATGGCGTCCACAGTTGGCTACTTCCTCGGTAAGATATCTTATCAGAGCGTCTGTGCGAAGAAACTTATGGCCCTGCCAAATAGTGAACTTGGGGATGTATTGAGGAAACGCAAAGGACAAGTTGGATTTCAGGAAACGTGCGTAACTAAAGATTACTTCCCTAAAATTAATCACACTGAACATTAATAATAATGTTAATTTAAGTATTGAGAATTAGGTACCTACTTAAAACAAAAATGCTCCTCTATTCTTCCAGGCTACCTGTTGAACCTAATTTCGCTGCTCCAGCTACTGTTGGAGGTGCAGCCTTTTCTAATACTGAATTCAGTCGATCCTCGTCCCATTCATCCCACAACTATTCCGACGTCGGAGATACAAGGCCAATGATGGGTTACGATAGTGAAGGGGCAGCGAACTTGAGCGGCTATGCAGAGGTTGGTCATACATCTACTTATGATGCTGAAAATATGTCTGCCAAAAGAGCCCCGTTTTCAAAATCTTACGATGACATTCGGAGGCAGAATAGGATAGATTATCCTCCACCTACCCCGGCTGACGCGCATGATGGGTAAGAGATTACAGATTTCCGTATCATTGCTACGAATTATAAAAATCTAGGATATAATCAAGGGGAAAATAGTCATACTATTTTCCAGGTGCAACTCAATTATTTTAACATTACGATAATTAATTTTTACAGGTATCAAAACAAACGTACTTCATCTTCAACACTTCCAGTAAATGATAATAAACCCAAAAATAAATATGGTGACGTATGGGAAGACAGCAAGACAGCAAGTTATTAAAGGTGCTTTATATCGTCTTTATAATGATATCAATACAAATATACTTGTAAGCAAAGAGCTATACAATACAATCTGTTTAAAGCAGCACATAATGGTACTGTATTTATAATTTACTTTAAAAAGTTAGAATGAATGTTAATTGTTTATATAATTAAGTCAGTGCGAGATTCGCTAAATTCCATGAAATCACTATTTTTAATCTGTAAGATCGATGTTGCCAATTTAAATAAATTAGCTACCTTACGATTAAAGTTTAAATAATATTCTGCCTTTCTTTGGATTCAATAATAATTATTGTGCTCGAAACTATTCTATGGTCCAGGATATGATATTTCTCCAGGAATCATTTAGTAATAATGACTTATGGTCTGTGGCATGTAGTGGATTTTTATAAAACGGTAGGAACAGGAACTTTTTTTTAAATCGTAAAAAAAGCTTATCGGAATTAGATTCTAGGTAGGTACATAGATTTCAGTGATTTCACACGCATAAAATATAATGCGAATATAGTCAACTGAATAGGTTATGCTTAAAATTAGCTTTCATATGAAATCCAGAAGAATTATGAGCTAGATTTAATATTCCTTCTTCTCTTATGCGACAGTCTTTTATGGATTTTGAGACCCTCCTTAGAGCTGAATTGTTCCTCACAAAGCTGACAGCCAAATGGATTCTTGGAGTTGTGACAGAGCCTCATCTAAAGTGTCAATTAAATAAGGGCAAAATATTTAACGAAAAAATACTACCAATTATCTAATGTAAGAATTACAGCTCTATACTTTTCGTAGTAGTGATAACGAAATGAAAAATTAGAAATGCTCAGTCCTTACATGGCGTTCCAGGTAATCCGTTCGATGGAATTTTTCTTTGCAGTCATCACATTCATATCGCAAGTCGCCCGTATGCATTTTCATCTTTAAATGGCAACAAAAATATTATTATTATTTTTTGGTTTTTGCTGCTTCAGTCTTGAGTGGATTAAATCGTAAACAAACAAATCAAATCCCTTACATGTCTTTGGATACTACTTTTGCCAGAAAACATCATGTTGCAGACCTCGCATTGGAATTCTTTTTCCGTCGAATGAGATCTCAGCTACCCGAAAACAAAATTAGTAAGAGAAAATTAAGTTATGTATGTACTTAGTTAGACACGAGTTAATTACACAACAAATACTGTTAATTGAACCTTATCTCATTTTGTTATCCCACTACAGAAATACTTACATGAACTACTAGATGGTCTTTTCGGATGAATCCTTTTTTGCAATGCTCACATTTAAATGGTTTATCGCTACCATGTACTCTCATCTATAGTGGAATAATTTACATCAATTGAGATTTAGCAATTATAACAAAATTATATATAATAAAATATTTATTTCAATCAGAGTTGGATGGGGCAAAGTCATATTTGCTTACATGTCTGTTGAGGTCGGATATCCGGTTGAAGATCCCCTTACAGTTCAAACATTCAAAACGCTGAATTTGCTTTTCTTTTTTTTCGTGAATTTTGATCTGTCCAAAACGAAAATAGAAAAATAGGTGTGCTAATTGATGAGCAAGTTAAGTAACTTGAGAAGGCATTATTACGAGTACAGATAGTTCACCGTTCACCCATACATGAATTTTTAGATGATCTCGTCGAATAAATCCTTTTTTGCAGTGGTCACATTGAAACAGCGCTCCAGTATGCAGTGTTAACTGTATCAAAACAAGATTAATTTTAAATAATTGGTTCAAATTTAGTAACGGAGGCACTACCAGATTCTAGACCAGAAACTACCACTAGACTAGAACACATAATAAAATCGCAAATAACTTACATGTTCATCCAGTGACCTTTTAAATTTAAAATGCCTCTTACAGTATTTACATTCAAATGGCTTTTCATTCGCATGGACAGCTTCCTGCACAAAAGAGAAAAAACCAGTTCCAAAACTAATTAAATTACTAATTAAATTACTTTCTTCATGCAATCCATTCCCAATTACAGCAAACAATAGTTTCCAACTTAATAAAATATTTACTTAAATATTCTTTCTTATACAATTTTCTAACCACATACATGCTCCTTTAGAAGTTCCCGTTGTAAAAACTCCGTGTTGCATACGGTGCAAGTAAACTTTCTTTTTGATTTGTGTACTGCGCCCTGGAATGTTCAAAAATATGAGCTACAGTCAAAAATATGTTGGTGGAACTACAATCTACAAGAACAAAAATCGCATGCATAGTTAGAATCGCAAAATGGAAATTTTTGGGGTTCATCAGTACATGGCTAATCAATTTCCTCCGTGTTGAGAAAGACTTCGGGCATAATTTGCACTTATATGGGGTAGATCCGCTATGGCATCTCTTGATCTGTACAAAACAATGTGTTTAATTTGAGATCATTGAAATTTTAATTTTATCAGTTTTTCGATGGTTTAATATTGTAATTGTGAGTGCAAACTGTGACTTACGTGTTTCGTCAAATAATTTTCTTGAGCGAAAGACTGATCGCACGATTTACAAAAGTAAGGCAGCTCCATGATGTGGGACCGGATGTGACCGCACAATAAAAAAGACATAGCGTAAGTTTTCTCGCAGAAAATGCACTCAAACTGATAGTCACCAACGGGGGGACTGGAAGCCGAAGTAGAAGGCGTAATCCCTCCATGCTTCGCCCTTTTCTTTTCTGGACTAGATGAAGGAATCCTATTCTCCTGGTCATTGTCTGACTCCTTCTCAGGTTTCTTCCGTTTGGGACCAGGAACAAGACCAACCTTTCGTGGAGATCGTGGAAGGGGCAAGAGACGAAGTGCGAGTTGGCGCTTATCACAGGATCTGGAGGATGTCGTTTCATTAGAAGCACTTTCAGCAACTATAGACTTTGTTGGTCGGAATGATGATGGAAGTTGAGCCGGCTCTTCCAGAGATCCACAGTCTGCTATATTACGATTACCTTCAATATCGTCGCTTCCGTCGCTGCTCCGATTCAAATCTTCATTTTCCAAGTCAATCAGTTCGGAATAATTTTCTTCATGATCAGACTCTGACTCTGTGTCGTCCTCCAACTCCGAAGGGTTGATGACGGGTTCTTGAAGAAGAGCCCTTTCGTAATCAGTCACAAAATCAAGTATCCCGGTGGCAGGTTCCTCATTTGAATCTTCTTCTGACTCCAATTCACTCTCTGAGCCGTCATCGCTGATAAATTCAAAATCAGACGCTCCCCCAGTTTCGCCGACCGTCCTCTGTGGACGCAAATGCTCCTCGTGGAAATGTAAAAGTAGCTGGAATTCGGAAGAAAATGCTTGACCACAAAGTTTGCACGGTTGTGTGGACTCCCATTTCCCCAGTTGGACTTGGCTTGGTTGGACCTCCCCAACTGCTTCTTCCGCTTCCGACTCCACAGGTCCTTTCAATTTATCATCATCTTCTACTTCCGTCCTCTTTCGTTTTTCCAATTTACTATGATCTTCCACTTCCGACAGTTCCGACTCCCCTGTTAAAATTAATTTATCGCCAACTTCCATTCCCAACTCCCCCGGCCCTTCCAATTTACTATCATCTTCCATCGCGTACTTTCCAGTTCCAACTGGCCCATCATCTTCCACTTCCGACACCCTTGGTCCGTCGACTTCCGCTTCCATCCCTCTTGGTTCTTCCGACTTATCATCTTCCACTTCCGACTCCGACTTCCTTGGTCCATCATCTTCCACTTCCACCCCCCGTAGTCCTTCGGATTTATCCCCTTCTTCCCCTTCTAAATCCCGTATAACCTCCTGGATGTGCGCCGCCTCCACCTCCGTCGCTAAAATAACCTCCCTTACGTACGCCAGAGCCGCCTCTCTTCCCACCGCTATAACCGTCTGCTGAAGTTGCTCTACGTCCAGCTCCTTAGGAATAACCTCCTGAATGTGCACCGCCTCCCTCTTCAGCCCTGGCTCTTCCAATCCCCCATCATCTTCCATATCGACTCCTTCCACAGTCACCTTACTCATCTCATGATCACCTCTAGGCTCTAAGTTATCTTGTTCTTTCAATTCATCTTCAGCCCTTCACCCTTTCATTTTGCACTAAAAATTAATTCTAAATTAAAAATACATTTAAGTTATTATTTAAACTTGAACACACTAATCAAGTGGTAACTTATGACCATTTATTTTCTTTGAGAGTTATAGTCACTTGTTTTCCTTATTCTGATAAACACTGTTAATGTTAATTACAATTACGTCACGCTGTAGTTAGTGTAGTACTAGTACTTAATTCGCACAATAGCAATCAAATCGAATAAATTATATTAATTAAGTCACCAGTCGTTCCATAAGTTACTTTACAAACTAAATTTCAGCTAAATCAATGCATAACTATATTTCGGGGGTAAAACTACCCCTGGGGGAAAGTTCAAAACATCCCACCTCCCCTTTGACCCCATA
>JAQGAG010000708.1:0-13328 GCA_034696835.1 Lepidocyrtus lignorum
TTCATGATCGCTCGCCTTTTCAAAGTCTGATCCAAACAGGACCGCTTTTCCATCCAGCGACTGATAAAAATCTAAAATAGTAAAATATAAAAAAAATGAAACAATCACATGATATGAAAAATAAATGTTTTGTAAACAATTAAAGCAACTCATCAAATTTAAATTTATATAATTTGCTTTTGCGTGTGGTCATCCAATACATTGAAATATGAAATACTTTATGTGTATAAAAAAACTACTTCTGGAGAAAGTTGACACAACATTACACATAAACCTTGTAAACTAAATTTCAGCTCAGTCCATGCATATCGTGGGTAAAACTTTAATTTATAGCCATTGGTATATAATTTCAAATTGGCCAAAAGTTGTACGAAATATATTCTACAAAATTTTAGTTTATTATGAAGCTATGCTTCATTACGGTTTTGAGTGCGATCAGCTGTTTGTCCGTCGGTCCGTCTGTCCGCCTGCGATTACTAAAACTCCTGAACGGTAGCGAATTTTTCAAATTGTGTTTTCGGTAATAGGTAGGTATGGATAATAGCTTGGACAAGTTCGAAGATGGACGATACCCGGGCATCTTGGGCGCTGTGGCGCCCGTTTTTGCAAATTCATTCATGCATATACCTTATGGAAACCCTCAAAACGATTTTTCACACTGTTTTCAATTAACGACATCCCATAATATTTTTTTGCACAGATTATTTTTGCAAATAAATGTTTTGGACAAAATTTTTTTGCGCGGAATTTTTTGCAAAGATTTTTTTTGCAAACTATTTTTTGCACAGACATACTGGAAACCACGAAATGACTTGAAACCACAAAATGACAGCACTTTTACACAAAAACAAATTATCAAATGCGGTCGTCGCCAATCAATAACTCAATCACATGCTATGACCAATTCACCGTTCGTAGCTTCATTAATCTGTCGATTGTTCGGTTTATTTTATATTTAAAAGGACGAAAGACGAAAAATCCCAGTATTTATTATAACCTCACAAACTCGTCATTTGATGAGTTAATAATAAACTTAATGAACTTGGATTAATTTTGCAATTAATATAACAATCTCTTACTCTGCTCAGCAAACCGGAAACCAAACCACTGGAGCCAAGTTTGTTGCATATACGTCCAATCAACTGGTTCTGGACGGTGAAGAATTGGAATCACCGGAAGTGGTTCTGATGGTTCTTCTGTGGATGGTTCTTCTGTGGATGGTTCTTCTGTGGATGGTTTTTCTGTGGATGGTTTTTCTGTGGATGGTTCTTCTACTGGAGGATCTTTTAAAGATGACGGTTGCTCACTTTTGTCCGCCATTTCACTACACGAACAAAAAAAACTATTGAGAAAGTAAAATATCTATCCCAAATCCCAATTAAAGTTTCTAAAAAAAACTAATTTTTTATCGCAAACAATTCTTGACTCAAATATATGTGAATTAACTACACCAATGACGAAATCTACTAATTAATTAGCAGTTAATTCTAATGGGGAGAACTGGAATAATATTTTTGTTTCCAAAACAGACCTTCACATGGATAGAATATGAATGAGATGAGGAATGCTTTTTTTTGTACATGCACTTATTTTCCTCCCAAGCAAGCATAATAACAATGATGAGATGATTTTACCGCATTCATTTATTTGAAAAATGGGGTAATGTGCGAAAAAAAATGCAATGCTTTTTTTACATTATATTTTATGTGGAATATGTAGTCCCATGCCATTATCCATAACATGTCCATATGTCCGTCCGTCCATGTACGCACAGCTGTCCTGTGATATAAGTTTCGGTGACAGATATTTCATCGGCGATACTGATTTTTTGGGGGATAAAAAAAGTATTGCTGTCGATATCGCTATCGGAGAGATACAACTATGCATATATTCCAATGTATTAAAATATGAATGAATGATAATCATAATAGTTTTGGAAAAGTTCAACGAAATCCGGGTATCATCATCTTGACACATATATGCATCACAATGTTCCCGATCCATATTGTTTTTTTATATGCAAGAAATGTCAGTAGTAGTAGTAGTAAACCTCACAAGTCACCCTTCTTGGCTTCATCAATATATCGATTTTACACGTTTATTACCCGTGTTTGTTTTGGTGTGTGGAGAAAAAAAAACCCATGTGCTTTTGTTTTGTTTTAGACTGCTTTTGGTAAATCGCAGCAGAGGAGGATGAATCTTGTGGAGCTCTGGTGTGCATTGACTCATAATAATCTCGGTCTTGTACATTATGCCATTATATCCTATTTATTTGTTTTGTTATTGTGAAAGTGAAAATAAGAACGTGCGTAAACAATAAATAAGCAAAGTGTATCTGTTTAATAATAGTGGACAGTTATGTCGTTACAACGTCAGCATGAGAAGAATGCCGGCAAGCATAACCAAGCATGGGGAGTGGGAGTAATACACGAAAAATGGTTCCAAATACTAGGGTTTCATTTACAGCAGGAAAGTAAGTTTTCATCGTGTGTTTAACTTTTTTTTTATATTACAAAAGTTACTTTCTCATCACATCTCCTCATCATGATAAATCAAAATTAATTTGACTTGATATTAAAATATAATAATTATGATATGTACATAGATGTCAAAATCCCAGGCCTATCTGATGAAGCAGTGGAACGGATTCAAGATTACATGAAGCATGACTTTCCATTACCCATGAATTCACCATGTTGCTGTGAAAATGATTTGGTCACTGGCACAAAATGCGGTCCAAGATCAAAATGCATCAATCGGGATAATTCTGTGGAATGTGGCCCAAATTGTTCAGTAGAGGGGGTTAAATGTCTAAACAATGAGTAAATATTTTATTCTTATTTTGTCACATTTTGTTTGTTTGTTTTTATTCATAAAAAGTAATCCAATTCCAATTCTCATCCAGTTTTAATTATTTGCATCCCTAAAATAATGACAATAATCGATTCGTTATTCTTGTTATTTCCAGAATGACATGTAAAGTTCCTGAAAAAAAGATGAGTCTAGAATTCCGAGGGTCACAAATTGGATTTGGGATGATTGCTCGCGAATTTATTCATGAAGGAGAATTTGTCGCGCAATATGTTGGTGAATTATTTACCTACGAAAATAATCCCTACTGCGCGGTTAGCAATTACTCTGCACGAATTGTCCCAAAAACATCAGAGTACGATAGGACGGTGGTTGATCCATATCGATCGGGTAATGGAACTAGATACCTCCAAACAAGTTGTCGACCGAACCTTGAAGTTCTGTCAATCAGAGTAGGCGACACGTTGAAACTAGGTGTTTATGCACTCAAAAATATTCAAAATAGGGAAAAGTTAGTTTGGAAGTATGAGACGCAAATGCGTGAACTTGGTGTGATTGTAAGCATATTTAATTAATAATTTTATTATGCATTGTGTCATTAATTACACAAAAGACAAGACACAAAATAAAAACTAAATATGTATTGTGATTTTGTCTGAAATAATTATAGTTTTGTCGTTGCTGGGAATTTGAGGCTTGCCCTGATATCTACAAGCTTATCCAGTCAACACCAAGGGTTGAGGACAACAATGAAACGCGTTGGCCAGAATTATATCCAGAATTTTTGGAAGAACCCAGAGATCAAGAACATCATGCTGATTATGTCAACAGGATCATTGTGGGTTTGAAAAGGCGTGGTTTTGAGCTCAGAATCTTGTCAAAAGAAGAAAAAGACGCAGTTAGGATTTTGAATAGTTTGGGGAAAAAACAAATTCATGGAGAGATGTTACCGAAACCAGAACCAGAACCAGAAAAAATTGCACATGGCGAGTATTTCTCCTCATCCTCATCATCATCCCTATTTTCTTCCTTTTCTGACGATGAAGACAAAATGTATAAGAAATTCATCAAAGCATCATGTAACGCACCCCCAACAAAGATGACCAGCGAAACCAGATCACGTCGATCATTCTTTGCTGCTGTTCTTCCTGATATCCCATTACCTACAACGACGACAACAATCATTACAAAAGAAGAAAAAGAAGGAGAACAACAAAGTGTGCAAGGAGAATCGAGTCAAATTCCATCAACAGATAACCAACAAGCATCATCCACTTCACCAACACAGCAAAAAGTACCATGTGAACATAGAGGCTATAGTTTCATCAAATATACTCTAACTAATATCGATGGCGTTGCTATTCCTGTTCTTCCTACTTTACAACAAATCCAAGATTGTCCAGATTTGATAGGAAACGTAGGGCCCAATGAAGAGCTTCCTCAATCCCTTCGTTCGTCTACTTTTCCACTAGCGGGTACAACGTGGCACCAGTATCCTTCTTCAGATAAAATGTATTATCTACAACCATCGAGTAAAAAAACAGATCCAACGTTACTCGGACGAGAATTACGGGTCTATTCTGTTCCATCTTCTCCAATAATAAAAAACACAAAAGAAAGTTTCCCACTTGAATTTAAATTCAATTCTGCTCCCCCGTCACCTCGTTCATCAAGACCAATTGCTTCAGTTTATGATTTTGGAACAAGAAATCATTATGTTAAAGAACCATTGTCGTCAGAAATCGTCGTCAAGCCCTTTTCTGCTGGTGCTACTACACCTCAAGCTGTACATAATTCTCGTGTCCCGACAACAGAATCAGTACCCCTTGATTGTGATTGTGACCTTGAACGCGCAATCAGCCAACTGCAATTTGATCCGCCAGACATTAATTTATTATCATATGAACAAATAGAAAATGATTTGGAAGAATTAGGCGTGTGCATGGACATTGACGATGAAGAAAAAATTGTTCGAGATCCAATACCAATACAAT
Organism: Lepidocyrtus lignorum; assembly: GCA_034696835.1. NCBI lineage: Eukaryota > Metazoa > Arthropoda > Collembola > Entomobryomorpha > Entomobryidae > Lepidocyrtus > Lepidocyrtus lignorum. The sequence goes on from JAQGAG010000708.1 coordinate 4,806, forward strand.
CAAATTCTGCTACAGAATCACCACTACGTTCACCAGAAAATGTCAATCCTACTTTAACTGCTACTGCTATTACACAAAAAGCTATTTTTCAACAACAGCCCTCATCATCACACATCTCAATTGCTGGTGAATCACAACAAATTCCTTTCAACCAGTCAGAAAATGCAGAACAAAATGAAGTAGAAAACATGAACATTGGCGATGATGATCATGATGTTGATGAAGAAGAAAAAATTGTTCAATATCCAATACCGGATGAAATTGCTTCTCCATATTTATTTTCTCCAGAATCATCTCCTATGCATACTGCTCAATATGAAAGTATTGTTGCCAAAACCGTTGATGACGACGCATATTATGCCGATGACGATGATAGCGATACTGATGATGGTGATGAGGATGCTACACTACTACAGCCAAAAAAATATAAACAACAAAAATTAAAAAAGATTGATTCGCTTCGAAAGATAGAGAAAGATAAAACTCAAAAATCTCAAAAGTCAACTGAGGATTATTTACCTAAAAATAAAAATATGGAAATATCCCTAAAACAGCAATGTGACCAAATGCCTGGTCCATCAACAGGTCATTATTATATGAAGCCACCAACTAGTAATAGAGACGATAATGAGGATTCTGATGGGTCTTCTGCATCATCATCATCATCATCACAGGATTCTTCTGGAAAAGAAGAAAATCCCTTGAAAAGTTTGAGGAGCAGGGTGCCAGGTGCTCAAACTAACGAATTTGAGCAAAAAGTTGAATGGAATCTGGTAGCAGTTGATGCAATAATCCATCGGGAAATGGCCAGAGTTTCAATCAAGACTGAAGTGATGAAACACAGAGTAGCTTTGAAAACTGAGAAACCGGAATCATCGAGAATACGGGGACGGCGCAAGAACACACCTTGGAAATGTAGTCAATGCCCACGGATGTATACTGAAACCAATGAGTATGAGAGCCACTTGAGACATCACTTCAAATATGGCAACTACATTTGTGGTAAATGTAAAAAGTAAGAAGAATTTTAAAAACTTTTATGCATAGCACCAACCTATAATAATTTAAGATTAAAGATATTAATTTGTACTTTTTTTCTTTGTATTTTATTTTCATTTTGTTGCTTCTCAGAGGTTATCACACTTATAAGGCGTTACACGAGCACATGAGAAGGCACGTTGACACAAATATAAAATTCGGGTGCCAAAAATGTGGGAGACAGTTTGCTCAACGAGATGCGTTGTACGTTCATATGAGAAGGTACAAAAATCATGCCAGTGAGTTTTACGATAAGATCGCTGCCGATGGATCCGTCACTGAAGGTCGCAAAGGCGATGTTATTCCTTCGTTATTGCTTGCGTCAGTGTCTGCTGGTGGTGGTGGAGATAAAAACACGAAAAAGCCTGCCAAGGGATTTCCAAACGTAAAACCGATGGATCCTCCAAGAAAAGGAAAAAAACGACCCAAGACACCAACACCATCCCAATCAAGTGAATCAGAATAAAACTATGCTACTTTATATAAAAACTCCAGTTCCATGTAGTAGTTCCAATTTATGCATTTATAAAATAATCAAAAAAGAATGAATTTGATGATGATGACTACTGGTTCGGGATTCTAATAAAATTCTAGAAAAAAAAATACATATCCAAATTATCTCTCCATTGTATTATGTCATTTATCATCAAAGTAGCATGAATCATGAACATATTATTCCGATGGCAATGCATATACCAAGCTAATTTTATAAAAGTGTGATTTTTATCGGTGCTAAAAAAAAATCATAATTCAACTGGCATAATCTATCTTGAAGGAAATTTCACGAGGAATCCGAATCTGTGATTATAATTTTTCTAGCATGTCTATGGCCAGAGTTATGGACTCCCGCATTTTTTTAGTGGCATGTGTAGATGCTTTTCGTGTTTAGTATGTGCATAAAATGAGTGGTTTTTGCATGGAAATGGATAGAAATGACACGATTAGGTAATGTTAGGCCCTTATCTACCCGAATGGTGCAAAAAATAATGGAAAAATTCCGTTAGTCCGGAAGGAAGCATGCATAAACATGAAAAAACATGCAAAAAATTTTTAAATTTTTTGCAAAGTATAATTTTTATCTGTCAAGATATTTTTTCTAAATTTTCAGTTACTGCTAAAATGAAAGCTAATTCATTAGGAAATACAAATATGCAATCAGAATAATTATAACTATTATTATAGTTTAAAAGTTATAGCCAGATTACATGCATGGAAATTAGTATAAAAAAATGGGATGAATCATGATATGTAGGCTTATTGTTAGTTTTATCTATTCTATGTAAAAAAAAAAACTCAAAGAAACCATCGTATAACGTAAATAATTACAATATACTGCCAAATATATCAGTCACAATGTACAAAAGAAACGATACCCGCGTTATTTAATATTACTGCGTATATACATGACATTTTTTTGTTACATTACGACAATTTCATATTGCTATTATTACAGCTTTTTTTTAGAGTTGAATATAATAATAAAAAGAGATAATCACAATTGATTGATATATCAGTATGGATAAATGGAATGCACAATTCAACAACACATTATTTGATTATTTGAATACAATAAAAGTGTATAGAGCAAAAGACAAAAAGTTTGTAGACAGTTTAGAATATGGATTCCATAATATATTTACACAATTACGCTACCTTCTTTCCTCGCCGAAGTGGAAAAATCCCAGTGAAGCACTGGCACTTTCTGGGCCTTCATTATATTGTATAGCTCTTCGATCCCCTTCAATCTGCACGTTGCGAACGTCTCCTCGTTTGAAACCCAGAGCATATGATGCTTACACCTACTCAATGCCACCGTAAGGCGTGACGGGTCCCGCATGAAACCCACCTTTGTCTTATCATTGGACCGGACCAATGACACCACGACAATGTCACATTCTTGTCCCTCAAAGGAATCAGCCGTACATAAAGTCAGTTTCTGCAACGATAAAAAACAGAAATCAGAACCATCATTATTATTATTATTATTATTATTATTATTATTATTATTATTATTTGATATGATCATTCATATGCGATAAAAAGGAAATGTTCAGATACAATAACAATATTTTTTGTTCATTATCGTTTTCATTACCTTATATCTCGGATCAGGATCTTGTTTGAGTTTTTTCTGAATCTCAATTAAATGAGCACCGTACAGAGACAGGATGGTAATCTTTTCTGAAGGGATTTTACCATTCACAATCATTTTTTTTACAAGATCAACGATGAGATCAGCTTCATTCAAATTGAAGTGCGATGGACCAGACTGCAAATAATTTCCAAAAAAATAATAAAAATGATACGTGTTGACTAAATAAAACAGCAAAGAAAAAAGTTAATTTTCTTCATTCGTATATGATTATTACCTGTTTTTCCATAGCTTGAACCTTGTCGTACGTCACTCTAAGCATATTATGCTTGAGCAGTTCTGGAAACTCTTTATACAGGTCCTCATACAAATGTACTGGTACCTCCGGCATTCCAAATATAGCAGGTATCAATAAACCACTATATGCCCAAATGGAGATGACCTTACAAATTGAAGCCGCGAATCTGTATTGTTCTTTCAGCATCACTGGTTTGGCGATTTCCTTGAAGTACTCACTGTATACATGAAAATACAATAAAGTCAACGTAAGAAAACCAAAAACTCGATAGGATATATATAATTTTGTTGATGTTGTTGATTTTGTTTGCAATGGAATTTGTACAAAAATAAAAAAATACTAGAGAGACAATTTATTGCATTATAACTTACGTCGTCATTAAAAACCTCATTAGGCTAACATCCGCATTAGCATTTGTGGCTGTCCTGGACGAGTAGCATTTACGGAGTTGCCGGTCGTCACCAACCATGACATAATGAGATGGGTGTAAGGCCAACAGTCGAAGATGTTGTGGTGAAGTTGCCATATTACTCTCGTCCATAATGACTCCATGTAGTGGTTTTTTCATGTACTTCAAGATATTATGTACCGCGGGGTTGTTAGCAGTGTCTATGGTACAAATAAGGACATCCGTCTCCTCTAGTACTTTCATACGGACGTAATCAAGGTGTTCCCTGACCAATTTATCTTCGTCATCATTCAACAGATTTCTGCCATCCTCCTTTTTCTCTACATTATGATGATGGATAATGTAAAATATTGCATGATGAGAAATTGATTATGGATTTAGAATTGTGTGATAAAAAGAATAAAATAAATGCATATTATGACGAGAGATAATTTTTTCGTTTTACTTACTTTCAATTAACTTGAGTGCTTCTGGATTTGCCCAATAAGAATCGTGAATTTTCATTGCGGAATGTACACTTAAATCTTCCTCTCCGTCGTTTTTGGAGTTCTCTTTGCTGAAAGCCATCATGCGACGAATAACAAGGTTACTGCCTTGTTCTTTGTTCAGCTTTTGGAGTAGCTTTGCACACAAATTCCCAGCTAGATTTGTAGGGGTAGCAATGATGATCATTCCCGACTTTTCATAACGTCGCATCAACTCCAGCACCAGCCAGCATATCAACCAGGTCTTGCCACATCCTGATTCAAAAGAATAGTTTTGGTGTTATGAATATATGTTATGATAATGATATGATAATAATAGAAATATAAAAAAAAAATGGAGAAAAGTTTGGAAACAAAAATGAAATATGACATGACAAGAAAAATATGGGAGAAGAAAATGTAAAAATACTTGCCTGGAGGTCCTTCTACAAGTCCAATTACATTATTGATGGCGGAAACGACAGCTTGTAATTGAGAAGAATTCAATCTATCCTTTACTGAAATATTAGACATAGTTGCCCACTTTTCCACCGCCCTCCTGACAAAATGCTGAACACGATTCCCCTTGGTTTTCTTGAGCAGAAAGTCTCTCAAGTCGACGAGATTTCTGACTGGACAGGTTTTGATCATCTTGACGAAATCTTGAGTCGTTGTAGGGGGCTCTGGTGGCTTATACTTGGGAGCACCTTCTTCTTTGGCCTCTCTCTTGAGGAGGTGTTGCACACCAGGATACGTGAATGAGCTAACCATCAATTCTAGATCATTGACAGTTACAGTTACAGAGTCATCACGATCCATCCACATGGATACGAGTGCTGGGCGGTCCAGTGGTACATGGCTGGAAGGACATTCGATGATGGCTTTGATGATGACTTCATTTTTAAATTCGTCAAGCTCTCTGATTGACGTCATAACCCCATTGAATGTTGTCTTCTCATCATGCTTGCCAGGATTAAGCAGGTCAGAGCACAGAACAATGCAATAGTGTATATGGTCGACGATTCCATATTGGAGCATTGTATTCGTGACGAAATTTTTGGGGACCCGAAATTCAATTTCATTGTAGACTCGATTTTCTTGCTGAGGAATTTCCATATCGCATGATACGATTTTGCTCTTCGCAATGGAAACTTGGGTGCGTGGTGTCACTTTATTTCTGGATTTGATGTACTGGCTCCATTCATGAATTGCTAATGTTGTGTTTTGCAAAAATCCTTTTGGTGGTAAAGGGATCATGTGGTATGCCTCCCGGGGGTCAAATGTCATGTCTGCATGGACCCAGATACGAATTTCCACAATCGAGAAGTCGTCGTCTTCGTCTTTCTTTCTGATGTTTTCCAGCTCTCCTTTCATGCAGAAGTTATGATTCTTCAATACGTCGACAGTTGGTGGTGTACCATCGTCGTTTGGTCGAACCTCGCTCTATGGTTTTCATGAATCACAGAAAGAAAAAAAATATATATGATGATGAATAAAAAAGGTTTTTATAAAAAGTTTAGTGAGCGATAATATAAACCTATAAATGCCATTAGCATGAGAATAATTGCATCGTTGCATAAATTCGTAATAATTATATTTTTTTACCACTGGAATAATTTCGATTTTGCCGATAGTATGTTGTTCTTCTGGTGTCCAAACTCCTTCAGATTTGACTCTCAACTCCAAACTGTAGAGTTTCTTGAAGAAGCCATCATTCTCAAAATGCTTGATTTGAATAAAATCGCTCACTCTGTCGGTTGTGCCTATAGCGTGCCTGGCTGCGAGTTCTTGTTCAACCACTTCAAACTCATGATCCTCTGCACCTAAACATGAGTGCTCGAATTCTTCGACGGAATCATACATGGGAAGCAATCCTTTTGTCATGAGGATTAGAGGTGGTGACTTCAATGCAGGATGGTGCTCAAAATCGGGATTTGATCTTGCTTGCGGATACGCCAATGTCACACGGAAGAAATCTTCTCCAGGCCATGTCCGAGTGCTGATAATTATAATGACAGAAAAAAAAATATGAAAAAAATATGAAATAAATGGATATGGATGATATGGAAAACAGACATTGAGAAATATTTAAGTAGGTATAGGTTGTTTTTTTATATGACTTACCTAGGAAGAGGACATTGACACCTTGCAGCGAGCCAGTTCAAATCGGGATGAAATCCATGGATGACGTAGTGACTTTTGCAATGCACGCAACGGGACCTCCACAATGTCTCAACACGGTACTGATGGTATAGGTCTTTCCGGAGCATAGAAAATCGCACGTACTTGTAATTTTTCATCTCGTCTATTATAATTAAAATTAATTGTTGTAATTAAAATTTGGAATTGTACAAAAAATTTCAGTCAAAAAGAGTATGCATTTATTATGTGCGGTGATGAAAACTATTTAAAGAGTATCATACCCCGGACATCCAGGTAAGATCCATTTACTCCAAATCCAATGTGTGGAGTGGTTGATACGTAGCGAAGGGATTTGAATGGATACGAATTTTTCTTGCATAGTTTAGGGCATCTGTTGAAATAACCTATAGAGCAAATTCAAAATGAATGAATTTATTTTTTTTGTTTTTTGCTGTTGTGATGAACTGATGATTTAATGCTATTTCATTTTTTTGTGTGTTGGTTGTGAGTTGTGTGGGAAGGATTATGATGATCATAATCGTAATGCCAGTATTATGTACTTACGAAAGATTTGTGATGCCTCGAACTTGGTACGGCATTCAAACTTTGTTCCTTTTTGAGTGTCAGAGACCTTGAAGTTGACATGCTGCAGGAATCCTTTATCTTTCTTTACTGTTCCATCAATGTCGAGTTGATCTTTATGGTAATCCATCTTGAATGTATTTTTGATACGGGCTGCTGGAGGACAGCCAATCTCTTCCCAAAACAGATCCGTGAAAATCGGAAGAGGATGGTCAAAAACTCCACATCCTTTTAGGATATTATCATGGTGGACTTTATCGTTCCAGTTGATAAACTCGCCATCGTTGGTTCGGGGGAGTCCCGCATCCTATTTTTTATACAAATCAAAAATCAACCACAACATTTATTCCTCTGAATTGAAACAATGGTCATCAATGTTGCAGCTACCAAGCACAGACAAAATTAATTTTATAAAACTAAAAATGACTCACCGGTCCATCTATGATAATAGCATCCATCCCAATTTTTCGACCTTTCATAGCAAACCGGATAAAGTCTAGAGGAAAATAGATGCCATATACGATGACCTTTCTGGTTTGCTTTTTCTGTTCATCGGGGGTGAGGAGTGCCCTTGCCTTTTCATCGACGGGGATGTAGACAGCCTTGATTCCTGAACCTTCGCCTGGATAGTAATCCGTTGTCACCTTATCCCGTTTCTTGATTGCTGCATATGATGATAAATATTAAAATATTATTCGAAAATAAAATAAAAATCAATCTCCCATTAATTATCACATTTTCTACATTCATGTGTACTGGAATGGATTATAGTTTTTCTTTAAATAGACATATTATTTATGAATTGGTTTTTTTTTCATACCATCGTTCATGTACTGTCCCATCCTCCTCTCAATAAGAGGCAACCTACCAGGGGTATCGGAAACGTGGATCAACACAAATGACCCGTAACTAACATCCCCCATATTGAGTATGGGGTGAGGATAACACCTCCAAATTCTCCTAACTAAAAAAAAATAAATCCCGTTGGGATTATTAATACTAACAACAATAAAAAATCTAGACTCAAAATAAATCCTATAGAATAGGCTCCTAACTCCTCCTCCTCTCACACACACGCAAAAAAAAATCCGTTTGGAGTAATAAAAAAAGTGAAAAAAATCCAAAAATCTGGCAAAACCACACTAAACCTACACAATAACCCTCCTAATTGACTAAAAATTGAGGTTCAACTCTTAACTGTTCAATTAAAAAAATTAATTGACGAGAGACGAGGACCAAAACACCGTTCCACACTGCTTGACAAACAGATGATGACTGAGATGGATTGAGTGAGCGATGAGCTCCTTGCTCCTTGTGGCTGAAAATGTACGATGCAATGACGACTGCGTTTTGGTAACTTTGGCAAATTTTTCATCTTGGGGTAAGATGAGAATCGCAAATGCGTACAATGACACGGACCGTATGAGTGAGGAAGGGAGAGAATATGTCACTTTTTTCTATCAATTATCCTGATTATATTGACAATAATGAGGATGAA
>JAQGAG010000709.1:0-13316 GCA_034696835.1 Lepidocyrtus lignorum
AATAGTCTTTGTTCCTCCTGGTATCCATGTGGTTCTTTCCAATCCCAAAAGGTATTATTTGGCGTAACAAGTTTCAAAGCCTTCAAGTTGGGTACGAGCTCAATGATTTCACTGACTCGCTCGTAAAAGTCGCGCCCATTGTAGGAAATATTGAGGAACCAAACGTGATGCCCGCATTTTTTGAGAATCTCAAGAGCAATCCTATTATTGTCATAAGCCAAATTCCACTCAAATTCCACTGATCTTCCCAAAAAAGGATTTCTTGCTGGTGGATGCTTATTCACACATCGGAGGAATTTAGTTGACTGACGGTGATTACGAAATGAAACTTTACAGCCCTGGTTGTCCTCAGCACAGAGCTTATAGACTTCATGCGCCCGGGAACCTTCCGGATGCCAGACTTGGCCAGTGATGGGGCGACGACGATCAACGACAACACTGAATGGGAGGTTCTCTAAATGGTTATCAACGGCATGAGCCCATTTCCTGCTGACTAGACGGCATTTCAGCAGTCGCTTGTTATTGAGCCATGGGCGTAGGTGTGGGACGACCTAAGGAAACACGATAAAGTATCTAATTTAACATGGAGCCCAACAAAAAATTAATTGATTTGCAAATGTTCAACTTTCAGGATAAGTAATGACATTTGAATCTGAACTCACCTGGTCAAAGAGCCAAGAGTACGTATTCTTCAAAATTCGACCATCTAAATACGGAAATGCCTTGAAGACGTTCAGAACATCGTTGGAGTCCTCCACCTCCCACAAAATCCGCTCCCAAACCTGCAAAACGGAAACAGAACATATCATTAGGTCATTAGTACTCCTACTCAGTTTGTGAATGAAGCTGTAACTGTTGACCTTTTGTCTAATTAATTATAATGGCCAAAAAAAACTTTCAAGATGAACTGTCAAATTCATGTTAAAAGATTGATTCAACTGATTGAAGGACTTACTTCCTCTGGAAATATCCCACAATGGTTGAATACCTCACTGCTCTTCTTCCCTATTTGCGTCTCAATTCCTTCTCGAACATCCATAGGAGGGAACACAGACTTTTTAAGCTCCCCAACAGTCCTCTGCAATTCTGTCTCCAGCTTCAATAGCTCCGTGAAGTCACTCTTCGTCAATTGGAATTTAACGGGTAGAAGCTCTGCACTCACTGCACTGTCGAAAACCGCAGCTCCCTGAATCCTCTTGATCCGATCACCAAGCTCCTTCACTGTGACCTGGAGCGCCTCCGATGACTCCAAAAGCTTCATCTGCCTCCCGTGAAAATTCCGGATGTCCTCCTTCTGCTCTTCCACAGTTGTCTTCAGCTCCTGGATTTCCTCCAGCAATCCTTCGATGGTAGGTTCTGCAGAGTTGACCCCTTCCTCAACTTCCAGATCCAAGTCCGAACTGACCCCTTCATTCTCCTCCAGATTATCCGAGACTCCTCCTGTCTTCCCAGTCATGTTCGACCGATTATTACTGGCTTCATTCATTTCGAATTACTGTAGTCCACAAATAAAATCAACCACAAAATTATACTTTTTTTTTGTTCAATTGAAGCCAATCCACCAAGCTATATATATATAAGTTTTAAAAAAGCCTACAAAACAAAAACAAATGCAATTTTCTGTCCACAAAGCCTGACTGAGCTCGGATTCTCATCTCTTAAATTCCTGAACTTTAATTATAACCAACTTAACATTTATAATTCCATTAGCTCTATACCCACCACCAAAACTTAATTAATTACCAATTAAAATTCAAACTCAAGAACAACCTTATCCTAAACTACTTGAACTCTCATGCTCCGAAAATATTAATTTTACGATACGATACAAACAAGAAGCCTCCATTTCCGAACCAAAAAATCAATAATTTAAGTATGTACTTACCATAGCACATCCAACTTAATCCCTCCAATATTTAAAACTACTTCTAGCAAGACTAGTTAACTTAATGACTGGTTTAAAAAAATATTTGAGTTAAGATTTCACTGACTGTGGTAAAAACTAAAAACAAATTCCAAGGTGGGGACGGTTTGCTTCCTTCCTCGACCACGACCAGACACAAATTGAAAGCAAAGTGAAAAATGAAAAGAGAGAAGTTGAGTTGGCTTTGATTTTCCCTTCTCTTCTCGATCCATGCTGGACTGCCATTGGTCCTTATCGGAGAAGAAAGGCAGGACTTGAGAGCAAGATTATGCCAATATGTGCCCAACCAACCAATCAGAGCTAGAGTTGTATCCAGCCTATGGTTGAGGAGGGATGCCGGTGCATTGAGATGCTTTGTATCGTGGATGGGATTATGGGATATGAAAAGTGGAAAAAAAGGAGAGGAGTAATCCAATGCTAAGCAATGCAATGCATCCGATCGGCATGTTGCATTAATCCTGTTGAAACTTGTTTTGTGCATTCGTCTTCTGCAAAACGGGGCATTTTGAGATTTCAAATAGTTCAGTCTTCAGTCATACATACGTGCCCAGATCAGTAAATTTGGCGAAGCTTCTCAAGCCTACTCGGCCGAGCCAATTGGAGCCAATTGCTTGCGGGAATTTGCATTGTAAAAATTAAACGGGATATTACAATTAAAAAAATATTTTTACTTGTAAGTGATCAGTTCAGAATGAAAGGATGATGAAAGGGTCTACCTTAGATACAAATGACGCCACGTTAAGTACTTTATGAAATTACCCTTTTTGATGATTTTTCGTTCGATTTTTATGTTCCTTTAATCCTCCTAGTTGTTTATTGCTGGTTCTGTGGTTTTGAGAAGGGAAAATACGCAGGACAGATTCTTGCTATAACAGCTATACAGCTAAAAGCATACATGAATGCATTATAAATTAATCCTTTGACAAACAATGTCCATTTGGTACTGGTGTTAGCTGGCACAAAAGCAGCTTAAGTATGTCCCCAAAAATGCTTAAAAAATGGAAAGGATTTTCCTGAGAAAAAGATTTAGCGTGTAACGCATGGACTTTTCATACCTACACATGTCTGCATTAAAACTTGTACGTGAAGTGGAGTTTGCTTTGTGAGATAAATACTTTGCTGTAGAAATTTTATACTTCAATATTATTCAACGGAGGACGAATGTGTTCTGTCTTCGGTCTACAGTTCAGTGTTGCATGTTGTGGTCTCAACTTGCAACTCTCCAAATTTTTACATTACAAGCCATTATGCGCAATTAAAACCAAACTCATGTGATTTCCATTAAATTATTTGCGATTGGATGAACGCAGAGGACAATGGATAGACGCTTTAGCAAGGTGAAGCTTGCGAAATGTAGAGAAGGCAATTGTAACGCTGACCGTATGTTAAACAACGCAGATCAGGTAAATCCCGAAAAAGTTTTGCAAAAATTAAATATATCAGTCTACTACTTGAAACACATTTAAGTGATTGTCAATACATTTACATATAGGGTTATCAATACAATATGGATGATTGACTGACTAAAGTTTTAATTTCTCATCATTTTTTTAAAATTCAGGTTCTAAGCAAACAAGAGGAATTACACTTCTCGAAATGTGATGAGTCGCTCAAGATGATGGAAAAAGTTCTTCCAACATGCCAAATTATACTCACTCGTTGTGACAAGTTGAAATCATCGGATTCGTCTGTTGGAGCAGCCGAGGCCGCCGAGTATGAAAATAATCACGGAAATAATATTGGCAGGAGCCCGGAAAGTTTGAAAAGAAGGGAAAATTTAGGATATGGATTAACCCAAAGTGAAATCAGAACGAAGCAGTTCAAGTGCAATGTATGTTCGAAATCGTACGGGAACAAAGGACACCTTGTTAGGCACATTCGATCACACACGGGTGAGCGGCCTCATCAATGCGAGCTCTGTTCGAAACTGTTTGCTGAGAAATATAAACTGAAAAGACACATCCGAACCCACACTGGTGAGCGACCCCACCAATGCACGTTCTGCTCGAAATCGTTTGGCCTATCAGAACATCTAAAAACTCACATTCAAACTCATACTGGTGAACGACCCTACCAATGCCAGGTCTGCGAAAAATCGTTTGGAAAACCAGGAATTCTGAAAGTTCACATGCGAAGTCATACAGGCGAACGACCGTATAAATGCCAGCTATGTTCGAAATCGTTTAGAGAGAACGAGAAACTAAAAATACATATCCGAAGTCATACCGGAGAGCGTCCTTATCAATGTCAACTTTGCTCGAAATCCTTTGCGGGAACAAAAAATCTGAAAGCTCACATACAAACTCATACTGGTGAACTACCTCATCAATGCCATCTCTGTTCCAAAGCGTTTGGGCAAGTAGGAAATCTAAAAACTCACATGCGAACTCACACCAGAGAACGACCTCACCAATGCCATCTGTGCTCGAAATCGTTTGCGGGAGCAGCATATCTGAAAGAGCACATCCGAACTCACACCGGTGAGCGGCCTCACCAATGCAAACTTTGTTCAAAATCTTTCGGGTACCGGACCAGTTTTGAACAACACATGCACTCCCACACTGGTGAACGTCCTTACCAATGTGAGCTCTGCTCGAGATCGTTTGGGAAACTATCATGTCTCAAAATGCACATTCTCACTCATACTGGAGAGCGACCCTACAAATGCCACCTCTGTTCTAAAACGTGTATGACCTCGGGAAACCTGAAAAAGCACATGCGATGTCATACTGGTTATCGTCCTCACCAGTGCCAGCTCTGCTCGAAATCATTTGGGGAATCAGGAAGTCTGAAAATGCACCTTCGTTCTCACACCGGTGAGCTTCCTTATCAATGCGAGATCTGTTTGAAGTCATTTAGTAATTCAGGAAATCTGCAAAGCCACATTCAAACTCATACAGGTGAGAGGCCTCACAAATGCGAGATTTGTTCGAAATCGTTTGCTCAAAAAGGAGACCTACAAAGCCACATCCGGACTCATACCGGTGAACGGCCTCACCAATGCCAGATCTGTTTGAAATCGTTTGGCGAACTCGGAAATCTGAAAACGCACTTTAGAATTCATACCAATGAGTGAATCAAAAAATGTCAAGTCTGTTCGAAAATAAATAGGTCAAAAAAATTTTGTTTGAAATCAGTTGGAAATATTCTTTTCGTTTGACGATTAAAAAAAGGTATCTGATGTATAAATAACATTTAACATTATTTGATTAGCATAATCTATAGTTTAGATGTTTCAAAAACCGGAGGCACAAGCTAACGGGAATTTTAATTTAAGCTGAATCGTCTCGAATTGTGACGTTCTCAGATTCTCAGTCTAAATGTAAGTGTAAATATTTTAAAAGGTGGATAAGTGTATTATAAATTTTGAAAAAATCTATCATATCACGTGAACTGATTCACCTCTGCTTTTCTTTTGTCATTGCGGAATTAAATTTTATGGATTTGAACCAATCACGGTACGTTTTTCGGAATTTTCAGAGATATTTTATTTTAATATTAATAAACTACATATATTCATTCAATACAAAACAATACAAAACAACATGGAAGTACTTATGCTAACGTAACGTAACGCGAATTACAAACATTTCATTTTAATTACACCAGAAAAATTATGCATAACGAAGTAATAGAGAAATGGAACAATAGAATTTCAACATCAGTCCGTAATTATTAAATTATAATGAACTTCTCTTGGCACCGCAAAGTACTCAAAACTAAAAAAACAGAGCTAAAAATAAACAAAACTAACCTTCAATCACAATTATAAACTTTACCCCAAAATTGACTACACGACAAATTATGGATATTATATTAATTATGTCTTTCAAGATCATTCACTAACAGGATTTGAGATAAAATAGAAGTAGAAAAGATATTTTAAACAACTTAAAACTAGATTGGATGTACAGCTTCTTCACACTAACATTTAGATCACCATTCATCATTAAGTTCCTCCATAGAATTGAATTTTATCAGTCAAAATATCTTCCTCGTTCTCCCAAGCAGCGAAAACCATCGATCGAAATCCCTTGATGCGATCCTGCAGCTCCTCATCGCTCAGACGTTCCTCGCGTTCCCTTTTCAGCCACTCATATCTAGTTCGGTTGTAGTGCCTAGGGATAGGTGGATGGCCATAAGGTACGGTGCCAAAGTTGATTTCCTTCAATGAAGGAATTTCCTCCCATAGGCCCCAGCAATACACGTTCCTGTTCAGAGCACTCTCCGGCCTAGCTACTTCTTCATTGATATCGTGCAAAGAAAGTTCGTTAATTTTAGCGTACTCCAATGACGGAAAGCAACGCAAAAACCCTGGCCCCAAAACATGTACATCCTTCCAGGAAATCGAGAGGGACTTAATGGAAGGAACACAGTCGAAAACTGGTGGACCTTTCACGTCTCCCTCACCCTCTTGATGTCGGTTGGTACTGATCACACGAATATCGTACTCTTGTAAACTTGGAAACACTTTTACCCAGGACAGGATATCATCTAATGTACAGCCAACTCTATAAATTCCAATTTTCACGTCAATGCATAGTTTGGATAGAATTGGGGCATTAAGAGAAGTCAACAGTTTAAAGACTACTGGCGGATAGGCGACGTGGTCCCACTTCAGCTCCCGTAAATCAGGGAAAATCCTACCGTGCTCCCTCATCCACACCGGCGTGGTGCACAATCTCCGGATTTGCGCAAAATTCACAAAATTACTTGGTATTATGGCCCCTCGGGGGTGGTCCACGGAGCCAACATCGAGTGACCTCAGCTTTGAAAGGTTCGGATAAAATACTGTTTGTTCTTGATCCTCCTGGTATTTATCAATATTATCATAAATATCCCCTTTAAACTTTAAAGCCTTCAAGTTAGGAACGAGCGAAATGATATCAGCGACTTCCTTGTTATACAGAGACTTTGGCCCATCGGATACCCACCAAAAGTCGAGGAACCAAACGTGACGGCCGCATATTTTGAGAATCTCAACTGCTGCACCAAAATATTCCATGTCGGCACTCCTCAAAGGCAACTCGAATATCACTGACCTCCCCAAAAACGGATTTCTTGTTGGTGGATGCTTCTTCACATCTCGGAGGAATTGAGTTAAATCCTTAAGATGACAATCACGAAATGAAACTTTACAGCCGCGGTTGTCCTCAGCACGCAGCTTGTAGATTTCAAGCGCCCGGGAGCTTGCCGGATACCAGACTTGGCCAGTGATCGGACGACAACGGTCAGCAACAATACGGGATGGGAGGTTCTCTAAATGGTTATCCACTGCGTGAGCCCACTTCCTGTTGACTAGACGGCAGGACAGCAATTCTTTGTTATTGATCCATGGGCGGAGGTGAGGGACGACCTACGGAAACACAATAAAGTTTCCAATTAAACACGGACCTTAACTTAATTATGTCAAACTTTTAAGATAAATAATAATTACATCTCAACTCACCTGATCAAAGAGCCAGCCGTATTTGTTCTTCAAAACCCGACCATCCAAATACGGAAATGCTTTGAACACGTTCAAAATATCGTTGGAGTCCTCCAGCTCCCCCAAAATCTGCTCCCAAACCTAAAAAAACAGAAACAAAACAAGTCATTATATTCTCGCTCAGATTGCGATTGAGGCTCATGAAGTTGAGGTGTCAAATTCATATTAAAAGACGGTATTCAGAGAGAGAGAAGGTCACTTACTACATCTGGAAATGTACCAAAAAGGTACAATGGCTCACTGCCTATCTTCACAACCCCCTCTCGAACATCCGGAACAAGGACCACTGACTTTTTAAGCTCCTCAACAGTAATCTCCAGTTCTTCCTCCAGTCTCAATAGATCATCGAGTTCACTCTTCGTCAATTTGAATTCATGGCGACCACAATCTGTACTATCGCTACTCGCAGCTCCCTGAATCCTCTTGAGCCGATCACCCAACTCCTTCACAGTGACCTGGAGCGCCTCCGATAACTCTAAAAACGTAATCTGCCTCTCTTGAAACTTCCTGATGTCCTCCCTCTGCTCCTCCACAGTCGCCTTCAGCTCTTGATTTTCTTTCAACAATAATCTTTCGATGGTAGGTTCCTCAGGGTTGATGTTGACCTCCTCAACTTCCAGATCCAAGTCGGCAGCGACCCCTTCTTCCAGAGACTTCTCCAGATTAGCCGAGACTCCTCCTGTCTTCCCAGTCATGTCCGACCTCTTATCGCTGGCTTGACCCATTCCGAATTACTGAAATCCACAAATAAAATTAATCACAAAATTATACTTTTTTAAAGTTTAAATCAAACAAATTCACTCTCTGCAGTGAAAATAATTAAACAACTAAACTGAGTTAGCCTGTAATTATATCCTACAATTTAAACATTTCTATAATTGCCAACCTTCCTTCCACAGTTCCACACTTTGGTTGTTGTTGTTGGTAAAAACCGAAACTGGAAGCTCCCCCAAGTCCCACCCAACCCAATTAACCCCCTTCCCTTCCAATGATAATGACTTGACTTTTAATTGAAAAATTTAATGAGCAGTAAAAAAATGATCGTCAAATTTACTAACCAGCATAAAAACTAACTAACTGCACCACTAAAACAGCAAGTTTGGCGAACTTAAAAATAACTTTGAGCAAGGAGTTTGGATCATCTGCTCCTTTTCATTTCTCTGCTGCTCGGATTCGCGCTCTTTCTCATTTCAAATTGACTGCTCTATGGCTGGGAAGAGGTGCTCACATTATGCAGGGCTGCTGGTCCTTTTTGCTCCCGCATTCCAATTTTCCAATCCCATGTCGTTGTCACTTGTCAGTTGCATATATATTCATAATCGCCTTTCATAGATAAACTTTAACTACTGTTTGGCAAACATTTCAACTTTGACCTTTGACCTTGATCCAATTTTAATTTTCGTGACTGGAAGGGAGGGGTACAAGAAACGAACCTGATTCGCTAACGATAAGCACAATAAAAAGTACAGTTCGAACCAAACTGTGTCCAAATCTGCACCAGAAGTACGGATTGCCCCATTCCTGAGGTGTCGCATAATATGAGTACTGGAATTGATCCGAGATCCCAAACTTGGCAAAACTACCCTCATCTCATCTTGTTTACCGCAAAAATTATCCATTCCTCATTTCTATTTTATCCCAACTCGACCTTCCTCTTAAGTAAATGAACCGGATGGTTGCTCTCCCCACAAATCCTTTGAAAGTCACAAAATTGAAATGTGGTAAACTTATTTGTAAAATTGTGTTCTTTTATGTACCTCTGGAGCATCGATGTGGAGGCCGGGCCATAAATTATATTTTACTGGCAAGCTTGGATAGCTAATCCCATTGTAATTTTTTTTAAACTGTGCTTGAGATCCATTGATTGCCACTGTGCAAAGTGCAAAAATACGAGGTTTTGCAAGCCTGCTCGATCGAACATATTTAACTAATTACCTACTAAATTAAATAATTTAATTGCTTTGAGTATTACGCACGCCTTTTGCATTGCATTGTAAAAATTAAACGGGAGGTTTTCCAACTAAATCCAAATTTTATTTATTAAAAATGGGGATTAGTGATGATATGATTGAGTGATTATGATTATGATATGATAATTACTCGTATAGCCACTTCTAAGTGGTTTGGCATTTTAACCTTACTAATTCAGTTTAGCTTTAATTTATTAAATTTTATTATGGATGTTTTATATTTTATATAGCTGACTATGAGATTCAGTACACTCGCATACAGTAAAAACATACAATGAGTAAAAATGCCTAATTCTAAGTGGCTGAGGCCGAAGATAGCATTTAGAAACTTACCATAACATTTTTATACCTATTTAGCGTAGTCTAGTTGTAAGTCGCCATTGTTACGTTACCCCATTTTACTATATTTTTGAATGTACATTTTTTACGAGATGCAAGCAGCGTGAAATGAGTTAAGTTCGAGTCGAGTCGTCGACAGAGTCAGTCAGAGTCGAGAGTCCAACAGGGCTGTATGAAATAATTTTGATATTTTGAAAAAAAATTGAATGTAAAACGGTGTTTTTGAAGATAATTAAAAGCTAGTTCCTGCAAAATCTGCAACGAAGGGTGTCCGTGGTCCTCTTATTCTAGACATTAAGGTCCTGAAACACTGATAAGATCCATACTCCTTCATCCAGCAAGAGATTTCAAGCTAGTACAACCATTTAAGTAACTTCATTCCATCACCACATCACATTCTGGTCCTGACTATCGAAGATAAAAGCCTTCCAGACCTTACACCCCTGAAAGCACATCGAGGTTCGAGCTAGATCGGAAGCAGAGCATAGTTTCAGACATAGGTCGAGCCCCGCCGTCCCACTAAGAAATAAATACGTTATTGATACTGACGAAGGTAAGCCTATCGACCAATTCTAATTCTATCGCCGCTTGCTTCTCAAATAAAATGATTGTAATTACAATGACGTACCTGTAAAGTTTTGGAACTGTAATAATAAAGAATAAAGTAATAATACATAATACTCAAATATTTGTTGAAAATCCAAATTTTGGATTTTTTAATCAGTGATTTTTCAGTGACTATGTAGCTGACACTAATGAAACATATACCACTAAAATCAACATTAAAATACCTTTCTTTTGATACCCCATTTGGTATATTATGTCATTGAAAAAAATGATCACCTTGACCTTTGACCCCCTTGCAGTGGTCCGATTGACTCCAAAAACAATACACTTCTTACATTTTATCATTTATATCTACGTGCCAAAATTGAATAAAATCGGTTCACGCGTTTAGACGCTAGAGCGCGGACAGACGGACGGACGGACAGACAGACGGAGTCGTGTCAAAACCAATACATACCTTACAGGTACGTAATAAATACCTACACAAATCTACACAAGCTTAATCTATCGCTGTCGCCGAGTCACTCATTTGATATGAGTTCGGATATGTGATTTTAGAGCTCCTAGCTGCCTAAATGATTTCACACAGAATTTACAGCGGTAAGGACGCTCACCAGTGTGAGTCCTGATGTGCAGTGTTAGGTCTCCTGATCGCGCAAACGATTTCAAACAGAGCTCACATTGATAATCCATTTCCCCGGTGTGAGTTCGGAGGTGCATTTGCAAAGCTCCTTGCTGCCGAAAGGATTTATTACACAACTGGCACTGATAAGGTCTTTCCCCGCTATGAGTTCGGAGGTGCATCTTGAGAGATCCTGGTTGCGCAAATGACCTCGAACACAGTTGGCACCAGTGAGGACGTTCACCAGTGTGAGTCATGATATGATTTTGTAGGTTTCCTGATCCCGCAAACGATTTCGAACAGAGCTGACATTGATGCGGCCTTTCCCCGGTATGTACCCGGATGTGTACCTTGAGAGCTCCTGGTTGCGTGAAGGATTTCAAACACAGTTGGCACTGATAAGGCTGTTCGCCCGTGTGAATTCGGATGTGTTCTTTCAGGTTTACGGACATCGTAAACGTTTTCGAACAGACCTGGCATTTGTAAGGCTTTTCACCTGTGTGGGTTCGCATGTGTATTTTCAGGTTTCCAGATGTTGCAAACGTTTTCGAACAGAATAGACATTGATGAGGCTTTTCCCCTGTATGCGTTCGGACGTGAGTTTGCAAAGCTCCTAATTCCATAAAGGATTTCAAACACAACTCGCACTGGTGCGGCCGCTCACCAGTATGAGTTCGAGTGTGCATTTTCAAGGTTCCTGGCTGCCCAAATGATTTTGAACAGAACTGACATTGATAAGGCCGTTCTCCGGTATGGGTTCGAATGTGCATTTTTAGACTGTGTAAGTAAGCAAACGATTTCGAGCAAAACTGGCAGTGATGAGGTCGGTTATCGGTGTGAGTTCGGCGGATGTGCTTGTTCATATCCCCTTTATCTTTAAACGTTTTTGAACACGACGGGCATTGATGAGGCCGTTCATCAGAATGAATTTGGATGTGGTGCCTTTTGAGAACTCCTCCTTGTGCAAACGATTTCGAACATAGCTGGCACTGATAAGGTCGCTCGCCGGTGTGAGTTCGGATGTGCGCTTGTAAATGATACAGATATGCAAACGATTTCGAACAAACCTGACACTTGTGTTGCTTCATGCCGACTTTAATTGAAGTAGGACGTTCCAAAGTAGGCTTGCGTGAGAGTCTTCTAGAGTCAGTTGTAGGAATTACCCCGGTTGTTGACCCATATCCGGATTGCTCAGCTCTCGGTCGACCCAGTGATACCGATCTGTCACATCGAGTGAGTATAACTTGACATGTTGGAAGAACTTTTCCCTTCATTTGGACCAACTTATCAGATTTCAATGTGGTTCCTTCTTTCTGATGACTATGAACCTATTTAAATTTAGTAAAATGTGGGGACGTAATTTAAAATCAATTTTGGAAACGAATTATTTTTTGTAAGTTTTAAAATTTTCACCTTGTCTGCATTCTCCCCGCTTTCATAATCATCATCTCGGTCACACTTTGGCACTCTCACCCTGTCAATACTTCCATTTCCATCCATTTCCAAATAATTTGATGGGTAGCGAATTTAGCTAAATCCAATCCAAATACTTTTTAATCCAAATCCAAAATCTTATTTTCCGCAAACCACAAAACACAATTGTCTAAAAAATCACAAGTCCCTAGCCACAACATTTGGACCAAAACTTCACTTGCATCCACCTCCAACCTTCAATCAACATTGAACGATGTGTGATTTTCCATCATCCTACCATCTTGAACAAACTGTATCTCTATTTAGTTGATACCTGTATAAGGAATTAAGGAATATAATATATCTAACCCTTTTTTCTACGAACATCCACCACCCTTCGTGAAATACGAGGTATTTTTGTAGCTATACACCTGCTCATCCCTGTAACCTGCTTGACAAAGGTTGGGAGAAAAAGCCCCCTGTAGATTTTTCCATGTAACTCAGTTTTCATTTAAAATGTTTTCTCAAGAAAATCCATCCCTATCCATAATATGAAATATGTGGCCTACTTTAATAGGTCTACCTTTACAAGTGTTTGACAAGGATTATATTAGGTATGAGTGTATGAAGTATGCATACTTTTCCATATCGGAGCTTCTCGGTACCATAAAAAAATGAATTTTACAATCGAGGGAAAGGACTATTGTGTATAGATAGGAGCCTTTAATGCTTGCTTCTTTATTCTCATAAGTTCCCCGTAAAACGTGAATTGATATTCTTCGCCCTGAATTGGAATCCCGTAAAAAGGGTTCTTTTGAATCTAGCTAAAACGTGTCATTTATTAACTTGCGACCTTTAGGTAAAACGCAAGTTATTAAAAACGTCCAGGCAGTCGGTCTGTCTGTCCGCACGATAACGTCCGCAATTTTGAGATTTTTAAAATTTTCTTTCTGTCATTCTTAATTTTTCAAAAGTTAGGAATCGAGTTCGTTA
>JAQGAG010000710.1:0-13315 GCA_034696835.1 Lepidocyrtus lignorum
TCAAAATTATGTTAGGACTGAATGGGAAGCTTTCTAGTAGGTAGGAAGTTCCTGCATTAAAAAAACTTATATGGCAAGAAGAGACTATACAATATGTTTTACGTGAAGAAAAAAACGGTTTAACCCAGGGAAGCCCCATAAACGTTAATTTCTAGGGTTCCCAGACCCCGTTAACTTATTGCAACCTTAAGTACAAAATTAGTATGGAGTTTAAAAAAATATCTGCGGTCACGACACCCAATTTGTATTATTGTTTGAAACGAGTTCATGAATAAAACGATGCGTTTTCCTTATTGCGGTTAGCACTATTTTTTAATTCATACAATTTATTGTTGAAATAGATCAGCTACTGAAACGGATTAAAATTGCATTTTCCTCATAAGAATTTTTTGTTGCTAAAATGATAACGGACACGAGCTAAAGTTCCATGACCATTGCATTTGTGGTTTGCATTTAAAAACTAAATGAAACGACATTTTTTAACGGATGATATTTAAATATATTCACATTGAATTTTAACACTTTTATGTGGCTGTCACAAGTCAATTTTTTGTCCAGTTTGCTTTTGAACTTTGACTAATTCACACTTTTGAAGTTATAAAAAAGAGAGAAAAAATGAAGTGTAAAACTTGCAGAGGGGGCAAGGATGCCCATGGTTGTTGTAGAAAATGTTTGTATGGTGAGGCTGACAAGATTCCATGTGGAGGGGATTACGAGTATCCATCGGAGCTGTTTGAGTCATGGAATGGGGAAACGGATTTCGATGAAATTCCATCGCTTCGCCCTCAGGAGCCTATTGAGCTTCTTGAACAGGTAATAGCGGACTGGGATGGGGAATCGGATGAAACAACAAAACCTGCGGTACCGGGACCATCTCCAAAGCCCCCACCAGCGGGGCCATCTCCAAAACCAGCAGTGGCTGGACCGTCTCCAAAGCCCCCACCAGCGGTACAGGGCCCCTCTCCAAAACCAGCAGTGGCAGGACCATCACCAAAACCAATCCCATTCCCAAAGACCACATCAGCAGGATCATCTAAAAAGTTAATGCTTCCGCCATCAGTGCCCAAACTAACAAGAAAAAAACTCCCACCACCACCATTATTCGGATCTGTTTCAGCGGAGAGGTTTGCCACACCTGAGGAAATTAAGCGGGCTCTTGCTCCTCGGAAGAAGAAACCGGGGGCAATACGAAAAGCCATTCTAAACCCACCACCCAAGAAAAATACGAATAAGTTTTGCCCTCAATGTAAAACAAAACTGGAAGGATGCGGTCCTCTGATGTTCTGGGGGAAATGTCACAAGTGTCATTTCCAGAAGAAGAAAAAGCCAATGAGAACGTGCCAAAAATGTGACACTGCATTGGACGAGTCCGAGTATGATTTCTACAAATGTTTCAAGTGTTGGACGGAAGAAGACAGTGATTGGAATGGACAACCGGAGGATGCTCATGTGATTCCGGAAGCCGCTCCAGAGCCTCCCCAAGTGAATTCTGATAATCAAAATGCTTCAGCTTTTGATCTTATGCCAATGCCTGACGATTGGATGGGTGAAATGGAATATTTCACACCTCCAGATATGGTGGAACTTGCAAAGGTAAATTAAAATATTACGTATCTGTAAGCTATAAATGGATTTGTGCCACATGTCATTCCATTTCTCTGTTCCTTTTCGCTCTAGCGTTCGAACGTGTGTATCGATATTTATGCAAATTTTACTAAATTGTCCAAATAGTTATTAGGAATAACATTGTTGTTTTTGGAGTCAATCGAATCATGTAAAAGGGGTCAAAGGTCAAGGTCAATAGTTTTTTTAAATGACATGACATAGTAAATGGGGTATCGAAAAAAAGGATTTTGATTGCTGATTTCAATGATATAATTTGCACTATTGTCGGTTACATAGTCCCTGAAAAATCACTGATTAAAATTTGAATTTTGACATATTATGTACATAGTTGATTTTTTTAAATTACAGTCACCTAACGTGTATCATCATATAAATGATAACCAACAATTCAAACGATATCTGGATATTAATGAGCTGGATGAAGCCGATGACTTGTTTGTGCAAATTGGAGGGGGACAACCATCACCAAAAAAAAAAGAACGGAGAACCTTCTCCCATCCCAACCATCCCGACCACAAGATCCTGCTTCAGAAAATCCCAATCATAACGAACAACCAAATCCTCTAGCAAGAGGCAGTGGATTTTCATTTAAAAAAAATTGTAAATGTTTTGATGATTATGATTAAATAAATGTAACTTTTTCCATTATGTAGAACGGGAATTTGCCTTATTTGCCCAAGCATCCATATGCCCATATTGCAAAAAAAAGTTTCCATCAACTTTACTTACATACAAACATGTAGTGGAAAATCATTGGAAGCAGCATGGTGGAAATATGCCACGCCCCAATACTGGAAATCTTCTTCAACTTTCACTGTCACGAACCATGTTTAATGATGTGAATCAGCAATTTGATGTCAACTTGGATCATCAACATATCCAGGAGCTGGACACTATTTTCGAGGCTATCCGAAAAAAATATGATCGAATCATGAAAGCGATGATTAATCGTTTTAAAACATTTAAAATACAATTTTCAACTCGAGTGTTGATGTATAAGATACAAGAAGATGGGGAGAAGCAATGGGCCAATCCAGATTTTTGTGTCAGTGGAATTCCAGTTGAAAGTTTTGAATTTGCGCAGTTTGCATTGCAAACTGCAAAAGACACATTGGAAGTTAGAATCCAAGAATGGATTAATGATGGAAGTGGATGGGTGATAGAAAAATTTGAGCAGTTTGGATTTTTAACATTAGCCTTCAATCCACTAAAGCCAGGAGGGGGACTAAGATGTGGGGGAAACCCTACACAAGTTGAACTTCCGCCGGTTTTGGGCTACAAAAGCAAATGCTTAATTAATGTTCCACTGCACTGGACAAAACATGGCACTCAATGGATAAATGATAATGAGTGTTTCAAAAGGTGTCTCATTGCCTATGCTAAAGGAGGTGAGTTGGATGTGAGTAACCGGTCACATAAACTGTCACATATAAAGTTCTATCAAGATCATGATCATGATCATGGATTCAATTTGGATGGAATTCAGTTTCCTTTCGATACATCACAAGTGACAAAATTTGAAAAGCAGAATAAAAATTTCGCACTAAATATTTTCGTGTACGATGAAGATGAGGATCGCATTATTGTCAATCATCCATTTAAACATCCCGATGAGGAGGCTCCTTCTGACATCCCAAATGAAGAAGACGATGATGATGATGACGGAGATGCTATTTATTCCAAGAAAGGGCGTAAACTCAATCAGAAAAAAGCATTAAGAGCTCATTTTCAACTTCGCAACCGACTCTTTCCAATGAGATTGTGCAGGGAAGAACGAAAAAATGTCATTGATCTTCTCATTCTGCAAGATGGGGAACAATCCCATTTCCTTCTTATAACCAATTTTGAAGGTAATTATATTTAAAAATACATGGGTACATTAATACAAAAACATATCCAATTGTTGCAATAAATAAACTTTTGTAAATTTTCAAAGGGTTACTTCGCCATCCCGGAACTCCCACAAAACTAATTTGCAGATATTGTCTGCAAGGATTTAACAAGATGGCTGTCACTCACCAAGAAAATTGTGCGGCTCTGCAGAGAATGAGAACAACATTTCCTACTGATCATTTCTTGGAATTCCAAAATTATAAGTACACCATCCCTCCACTTTTTCTTGGGGCTGCTGATTTTGAGTCAAGATTGAAACGAGTTAACATCAGAAAAAATCACTCAACAAAGACGAGGAAACATATAGCATCAAGCTATGCCTGGGCAATTGGAAATTATGAAAATAAAATCCATAAATATAATAAGTATGTAGCTTATCATGAGGATGAGGATATCGCATTGATGATGATCAAAGACTTGATGAAAGAAGCCGACCTCATTCGGGATCAAATTAAAGAATGGAATGACTATGCTAACGAAAATCGAGACGAACAGTTAGCTAATGCTCCGCCATTTGACCCATCAATTCCGTGTGGATTTTGTGGGAAACTTATCCATGCAGAATTCCAGAAAAAAGTGCGCCATCACCAACATTACCCAGAGTACAAGTTTGAGTTCTGGGCACACTCTCAGTGCAATATAAAAGCCACAACCAGTTCTAAATTAGTTGTGCTTATGCATAATCTAAAGGGTTATGACAATCATTTCATCATAAAAGCTTGTGCTCAACTCAACACTAAAGTTAAATTGGACGTGATTGGGACTTCCGCTGAGAAATTTTTTGCCATCTACGTTGGCAAAAATCTAATGTTTATCGACTCTTTAAATTTTTTTGCTGATTCGCTGGAAAATGTAGCATCAACTTTGAACAAAGACACGGATTTCCCATTAACTCGAGAGTACTTTGAAACAGCGTATGCAGATTACCCCAACAAGGACAAAATTGTTAGTCTTATGCTTCAGAAAGGCGTGTACCCATATGACTTTGTCTCTGACTTGGGGAAATACAATGTGAAAAGGTTGCCATCAAAGAGAGCATTCTACAATGACCTAAAAAAATGCGAAATCAGTGACGCAGACTACCAACACGCCCAAACTGTGTGGAAGGAAATTGGATGCAAAGATCTGAGGGAATATACTGCAATGTATAATATTCTGGACTGTTTTATCCTATTGGACAGCTTCAATAAATTAAGGGACGTATTTCGAAAGGATTTTGGACTGGATGCTGCTCATTTTTTCAGTTTACCCCATCTCACCTGGAACTGTGCTCTAAAATACTCTGGTAAATTTTCCAAATTTATAATTATGTCTGTTATTATCAATACTAATATTACTAATAATAATAATATTATTATTATTATTATTATTATTATTATTATTTCACAGATGCTGAACTTGAGTACATCAAGGACCCGACTATGCATGCATGGATGGAGAGTGCTAAACGTGGTGGAGTTGCGACCGGATGTGAGTTGCGCGCGGCCCGCGCAAACAACCCTATGTTGGGAGACAAATTCGACCCAAACAGACCAACATCATATATCATGGCTTTTGATGTAAGTCTTACATTCATGGATTTTTATCTCTAAAATAAATATTTTCTTTTAAATAATTATTTAATTAATTAAATAATTAACTAATTAATTAACTAATTGCAGATTAACAATCTTTACGGAGCTGCTCTCAGCACTTCACTTCCGGTACGAGGTTTTCAGTGGATTCACGAAGATGAAAATAGTGATTGGGGGTACATTAAAAATAACATTGAGACCTTCCTTACTACAATACAACAAAGGGAAGAAAAAGCTGCAAAAGAAGAAAAAGAGATTGAAAAAAGAATTGCGGATGGAACTGCGACTGATGAAGACATTGAGTGGATTAAAAAGAATGAATACACCAAGGGCTACACATTTGAGGTTGACTTGAGCTTTCCCGACGATATCCATGACAAACTAAAAGGATTAACTCCAGTCCCATACAGACGAAAAACTGTCTATGAGGAGTACTCCCCACTTACTCAAGATTTTTCCAAGGAGCTTAAAATTGCCACTGCTGCCATGAACAGTCCACGATTAATGACGGACCTTTACAAAAAGACTAATTACGTTGTCCATTACCGAGTGTTGACCTTTTACATGTCGTTGGGAATCAAAATCGATAATGTCCACAAGGGAATCTCATACAAGCAAAAGCCCCTCCTCCGCCCTTATCTGAAGAAACTTGCCCAGAACCGACAAAATGCCACCAGCCAGTTTGAACGCGATATGTGGAAATTGGCAGCGAATGCTGTAAGTTCATGTGTTCTTTCTAGTATTATGTGTGACATTGTAATTTTCATGTGTGACATTGTAATTTTCATGTGTGACATTGCAATTATAATGTGCTAATTGAAAGTTTTTTTGTATTAACAGGTCTATGGGAAGAGTGTAGAGTCCGTCCGCAATAGATGTCGCTATGTTGTCATCCGCTCCCATAAACAAGCTCTCAAGTACAACAAGAAACCAACTTTGGGGAGAGTAACGTTACTCGATGATTGTGATGTTGCAATTCTTCAAATGAAAAAACTTTCCGTCAGACTTGACAAACCGCTTTACCTGGGAATTACGGTGCTAGATGAGTCCAAGCGTATTTTATACGATTGGTACTATAACAAGGCGATGAAAATTTGGCCCAACATCCAAACCATTGCAACAGACACTGACAGCGTCTATTGCATCATCGAAACTCCCAACGTTTACGATGACATGAAGAAACACAAGGACCTCTTTGACATGAGCGACTACTCCCCTAACTGTCCCGTCTTTAAGGAATATCATAATCCTGATAATCGCAAGGTTCCTGGTGTCATGAAGGACGAGAACGCTGGCTTTGTCATGTATGAGATGGTCTTTCTTCGCCCCAAAATGTACACTTACAACGTCATTGGCGCAGTGGGAACTTTAAATGAGGGGCAAACTAAGGAAGTTAAAAAGGCCAAAGGAGTTCCAAATCGAGCGCTGACTGAATTAGGTCAAAGTCAGTACATCGATGCCCTTCTGAAACCCATTCAAAATCGTGTGGAATTTACTTGCATCAGAAGCGATAAACATGACCTTTTTACCATGATCATTAATAAACTTGGACTTTCTGGGTTTGACATCAAACGGTATGTTATGGAGGATGGTATTAACACTTTGCCATATGGTCACAAGGACATAACTCATGGGGACAATAGAAGGAGAGAGGAAATTGAAGGGGCTGTGCGATATCATAATGCGCTATGTGTGTCTGGCAATATATTTTATAACAATGATAATACAGAATTGTCAAACATTGCAATTAATGAGGCAGAGGAACTTTTTGCTCCATCTTAAATATGATTCATTTTAAAATTATTTCCGTCAATAAAAACACATCATAAATAAAAATGATCTTGCTCCAAATAAAAATGACTTGTTTTAAATAAAATTATTTCCTTCAATAAATAAAATGACTTGCTCCAAAATAAAAATGACTTGCTCCAAAATAAAAACGACTTATTTACCTAATATTTTTTATAATGTCTTGGTGGCAACGTGGCATAATGATCTGATTTTCATGTAGATGATTGTCAAATTTGCACACTATCATATACTTGAATATCGAATTTGCATGTTCAAAACTCAACTATAAAGTATCAAGTTCCATTCCTGGCACCGGCATTTAATTTTTGGCTCTTGACCAAAGCATATCTAAAGATGGATTTCAACTGGCAATTGGATGCTCCAGCATGTATTTTGATTTCTGGTATGACGGCATCAGGAAAAACTGAACTAACTAAAAAGATACTACAGAGATGCAATGAGTTATTTACAAAGCCTGTGGACCGGATCTTGTGGTGCTATACTGAGCGACAACAACACATTGAAGATGCGTTGAAGAGCACAGCAGGAGCTCCTATAGAATTTCATCACGGATTTCCAGAGGATTTTGAAAACCCAGAGCCATCTAAACATGTCGTGTTGGTACTCGATGACATGATTCATTTATGCAAACAGGATAAGATGCAGGCAATATTCGTGAGAGGGAGCCACCATCAAAATGTCAGTTGCATTTACCTAACTCAGAGTCTATTTGCTCCTGGTCAACGGATGATATCATTACAATGCAAGTATATTATCCTAATGAACAACCCAAGAGAGAACTCCAACTACCAATTTCTCGGAAGACAGATGAATGGTGGAAAGAACTGTCCAGCTCTTGCATGCTGTTTGAAAGACATTGCCAATCAGCCCTACTCATATGCAGTTGTGGACTATGGAATGAAGCAAGATAATGCATTGAGAGTACGAAGCTCTTTGTTCCCGGAGGAAATGACAATTTACAAACACATTTAAATATTTGAATTAATAAAAATTTATTCCAACGTATTATTTCTTGCAGATTTCAAAATCTCATTAACTATGTACATCATTTGAATTGTAAAGATAAATAACAATATTAAAATTTCTAAACAAATCTCAAGTCCTTGGCGTACAATATCTCTCATATCCATCACTAATCAGTGCGGGGTGGTCGTTGAATCAAATGTCGTTGAGCGTTTTGGAAAATCTGTTTTAAGTTTTCAATTTGCTCTGAAGTTCCATGTTGTCGGGTTAGAAATGCAATGGTGTCAAATAGGCGGGCAGCATCATGTTTCATTGAAAAATTCACGTATTGTTCTTTTTCATCTCCATTGGCATCCACTACGCTTCTTCGTAAATGGACCATGGCCACTCCATAATATGTATTCATCCTGACTCGAAGTCGACGATTGATCGTTGGCTCCTCCTCCTGCTCATCCTGTTGATTCTTTTTGGGTCCTTCCTCAACTACATCTCGACCCATGATAGCATCAGCGGCTTTCTGGGCAGCTTGATGGGCTCTTTCACTTGCTAGTTGTTTCGTCTTGGTAGCTTGAAGCGCTCTCTCCTGAGCTAGTTCTTTTGGCATTTTCACAAGTTGAAATGGGCACCACAAACAATCTTGGGGTTTGCGAATAAAAATTGGCTTGTGATTGGGCCAGTAGTCTTGATCCATTATAATCTCTTTGTAGTCAGTCCTGTAATTTTTTTCAAAGATGGCCAACCATCCATCATTGACAATTACAGATTGTGGATCTTCAAAGTGATCCCGATCACTTTCATATTCATTGAATCCAATACAAGTCATCTTGTTTGTGAGATATGCACGGAACAAGGCAAAAGAGTAGGCGGATTTTTCATCACATGGACTGTGATCACATGGTTGAGTCAACATGCATTTGGTTTCTGGATTGAAATCAACATTCTCCACAAGGGTAACACCAGTGCGTAACGGCCGTCTTAGTCCTTGTTTGTACTGATATCCATCACATTTTGGATGTTTTGGATCAAAAGGAGCAAACTTTGGATATCCCGGAATAAATTTGCCTTCTTCTGTTGACCTCAAAGTCTCCCATGGATTGTCCAAGTCAATCCCTTGAGGACCTGCTCGATTAGGGAACAGACTCTTCCAGGTTTTCTCGCCCCACATTCCCTTGGCATAGGCACAAATCAGCATATATGCTGATTGGGCCCATTGCTGACAAACCGGTTTTCCATTTATAATCTCATGATTGCACAAGTAAGTGATTGGCCATTTGTTTTGCATGTCCACATGAACCCCATTGACTGGAGCCGAAAATCGCAAGTCACCCGGCGGAATCAAAAATCCCGAACAGAAATCGGGACGAGGATTGCTAATGTTGTTCAGCTCTTGTTGAAGTTGTTCAGGCATCATGTATCGGATTGGATACGACATGTTTAAAGACATGTTGCTACCCGAAATCGGATAAGAGTAAACTTTTTATGTGTTAACTGAAAGTTTTGATGTAACAACTCAAAGTTTTGATGTGTTAACTCAAAGTTTTGATGTGTTAACTCAAAGTTTTGATGTGCTAACTCAAAGTTTTGATGTGCTAACTCAAAGTTCTAACTAGGAAATTTTCAAAGATTTTAACTTTTTAATCAAAACACTTTCCAAGAGGGATTCTGTGAGACTGATTCTGTCTCGAAAACGACATTGATTTATATACCAGTCAGGATTGTCCGTTACCACTTGTTCATATTCAATAACGGTCACTTGATCATTAAATCTTATTTTCCTCTTTTTATTCTTTTTATTTTTATTTTTCCTCATTTTATTTTTCCTCTTCCCAACGGTCAACACGTTACTCACATTTGCTTGATTCATCTTACCCCAATGGCAACAGCTCTCTGCTGTAGTAAGCTCTTGGTAGTTGTCCCTCTTCACCTTCAATTATATATGTTGGAGGATTTGTCTTTCGCACTTGAGTTATTGTGTACGGCTCTTTTTCAAAATTCTGTGCATAACCCTTTGTAAACAAAGGCTTATCCTTTGCACGAAGTACCAAGTCTCCGACTTTTAGAGTAGGTTTGATCGTTGGCAACGTTTTTCCATATAAAGTATTGTAAACCTCACAGTAGTTGGACTTGTTGACGCTAGATGGCGTTCGCTTGATACTTCGGTGATAGGAATTATTATAAATGTGTTCAAACTCTGGCAACTTGTGTATAAATCGTTTTGTATTGTGGTGAGTCATATACTTCGATATGATCTGAAATAATGTACGAATTAGTCTTTCGCACATACTGCATTTCATCAATGAATGAGTGGCAAACTGCTTAATATTATTATCAGCACAGTAGTCTTTCCAGGCTTTACTAACAAATTCCTTTCCCCTGTCATGGAAGATTGACTGAGTTTTTCGTCCAGAACGTTGAATTATCTTTTCTAATGCAGCCAACACTTCATTTGTGTTTTTAGTTTTTAACGGCTCAAACCACGCATGACGGTCAAAAAAGTCAATACAAACTAAAATGTAGTTTTTATTGTAATTGGACTTGCTGTATTTCCTTATCTCAGCCAAATCTAGCCCCCATGTCATATCTGGCATAGTGCTAAACACTCGCCTTCTCCTGAACCTTCTTGGAGCAGGATGATGTAATTTGTAAGCATCATATTTAATGAGTTGCTTTTTTATCGTCTTTTTACTTATCCCTAGTGCTTTGTTCACTTTATGTACACTCGTAAATGCATAGGGATTCCTCAAATCGACAAAAGATGTCGCTTCCATTGTGACACAACTATAAATAATGATCATTTTGATTTTTGACTCCATTATATACACAACTGTGGACGCAGCATCATCATGGTGAAAAACGTGAAAGCTCAAAAAGGCTTTTTAATGTCACTTGCCAGAGCATCCCGTCAACGAAGAAAAAATTTGATTTCATTGGCCAATCCACAACAGATGAAAGCTCTTGAGGAAATAACATACAACGTAGCAAGGAATACAGTTCCTCTTTCAACATGTCAAAAGAAAAGCCTTAGAAAAGGCAAATATCGGAAATATATAATGAGTGCTGCAAACAAGAAAATGAAAACAGATGCCAAACGGAAGTTGTTTGCTCAACACGGAGGTTTTCTGTCACACATAATTCCTGCAGCCTTGACGTATTTACAAAAACAACGACTGTAATGGCAAAACGTTTCAAACTCGTTCCAGAGGCACTTTACCAACGCCTAATGGAACAAGGTGCAATCGATGATTCCAAAGCTAGTGAAATTCTTAACCAAAAGATGGCGGATGACGCTAAAATTCTTCTTTACGGTGACGCTATGCGAGATGTGAATGTGAAACAAGTTCGAGAGAGGGAAAAGCCAATTCTAATGGAAACCGCTGAACCTAAAGAAACATTGGATCAAATGCCAACAATGCTGAACAATGCCAAAGCCATTGAGCTTTATAATTTTCTCAAGGTCAACAAAATTGGATATAATGACAGAATGGAAGTTGTTGTTGATGGAGTTCCACTCCACAACACAAACCTTCCAATGTTAATAAAAGGACTTATGGACTCTCGAATTGGAGTACAGCCAGGAATGAATGTTGTGCTTGGTCAACTACCAAGAATCCCTGCCAACCTGTTGTCAAAAACTGTAGTACAGAATTATTTACGAACATTGGCGCAATATGCCCCCCAACCACCAGTAACACAACCAGCAATTGAGGCTCAACCTTCAACTCCAGCCTGGAGCGAATTGAAACAAGTTCCAAAGCGAAAAATTTTGAAACCAAAAAAGAAACAATCAAATTGGACGAGTTTTGATTAATTATTTATTTGTGCAAATTTGAAATTTTTTACAAATTGGTTTATAATTGGAAATAAAGAATTTTTTAACAAAATTATACACTAACTTATCATTTTTTGGCAAATCATTTGAAAATTTGGAGTAGAATGTGGAGCGACCACACCCTTTTATTCTAAAATACATGAACATAACTACATAATGACCGCAGACAAAACTGCCTGGGCCTTGTAAAGTTTGATTACTTTCAATTACTCTAAGATTATTCATATTCACAAATTTCTTAAAATGGGAAATATATCCATAAATGCTATTTCCATAAGAGTCAAAGAACTCGGCCTCTGCTCCCCTCCTTGCAATGAAAAGCCCTGTCCAGTGGCTCCCTTTCTTGTGCGATTCATCCAGGTTCATGCATACAAAAAATGGATATCTTTTGATCTTCAGTTTAAGCAGTTTGTTGCTAGCAACCACTGCAAACTGTGAAGATGGTCTGCATTTGCTAATTTTAGCAAAGCAGTGATAGATTTCATTTGTGTTCATTCGTATTCTCGAGCGTAGTCCTTGAAATAAACTTGTTTGTCTTTGTTGATGTACATTGTAGAAGGGTATTCAGGGTACACAATAACGGTTATTGGATAGGTTGTTGCCGCCTTGAATTTCAAGTAAATACTACAATTTCCATGACGAGGTAGAGAAAATCCATCTGATTGGTTCCTCAAGTCAAATCCATACAATGCTTTTCCCTCCTTGTAGTCACTCAATGGCAAATCCAGTCCACTATCGCAATTTGTTATTCGCATCGCATCGTAAAGGGAAATGAACCCTTCCAGTATCTTACTGTTGTCTTTATCCACATTGATGATGTGTTGTGTTGGGACTTCAGTATTGCACGTAATGATGATTTGTTCCAAGCTATGAAACTCAAAATTAAATGGATTACTTCCATATGTTCCTTGGACATTTTGCGTCTTTACAAGACCAATTACAATTCGATCTGGCGACGGTCCATTCAACAAGTTCTCGTTCATGTGTTGATAGGTTCCCGTGGAAAGACTGTAGCTTTTCATCTCTACTCGTTTCCCTGGGTAAGTGCATGGAGTGCGAGTCCACTCTTTTAAGTGATAAGCATGAATCGATGAAAGGAGCGACACCTTTTGGATATACAAGGAAGCTTCCAAGATCTTCAACTTTACGTCTTTTCTGTTTGTTGCAGTTGCAGCATAAGACTCCAATGCAAATGTGTTGGGGGTGCGATAGAAAGTAATCCTCAAATCCATACCAGGAATAATGTATCTAGGTTGGGAAAATATTTCTCCATGTGGACGCCCAACTAGTTCAAATTCCGCACTATCTTGACAAAGTGTTTGTCTTTTCTTCCATCCATCATCCGTTGTTGATGCTTCATTTTTGGTGCGATAGAACCCACCAGCCTCGGCCTGACCCTTTTTGTATTCACTTCCATAACTCAAGAGAGTTTCAAGGTAAGCTTTATAAGGATACAAATTACTCTTGGGCGTAATCTCTGTTTCATTCAGATGGACAGTGTGTGGAGATTCTATTCTTCTATATTATATATCTCTCATATATGTATCCATTATACCTTTACACATATAATAATAATACCATGTATGTAAAAACACCGACAATCAGATAATAAATCCTC
>JAQGAG010000711.1:0-13314 GCA_034696835.1 Lepidocyrtus lignorum
CCCCAGAATCCCACCTGGCACTTTTGACATTCCTCCCCTTCCGTATTCGGAGGACAGACGCACCTCCCTGTCATTGGGTCGCAGACGTGCCCCGGCTTATCACAAGGATCGCAAATCCTACATCCCACATGATCCATTCCAAAGTGACCTTCCAAACATTGATTACAGTGGGGTCCTCCCACCCCCGGCTTACATATGCACTGCCCCGTCTCCCCATCACAAGTTGGACCAAATGCCCCACCA
Source organism: Lepidocyrtus lignorum (assembly GCA_034696835.1). Classification (NCBI taxonomy): domain Eukaryota; kingdom Metazoa; phylum Arthropoda; class Collembola; order Entomobryomorpha; family Entomobryidae; genus Lepidocyrtus; species Lepidocyrtus lignorum. The sequence goes on from JAQGAG010000711.1 coordinate 244, forward strand.
ATGTCACAATTACACCTATCGCACCCCCTCCCACTCTGGAGGTTCCACCAACCTGATTCACACACATCACATCTCCTCCCCGTCACATGCGGTAGGCAATGACACTGTCCACTATTCAGATCACAAAGGTCGGAATCCCCACATCCCAACAGATTACACTCACAAGCTGTGCACCCCCTCCCCGACCCAAATCCAAAATAGTTATCCTCACACTTATTACAATACCTCCCTCCCACCCCGGGCTTACATGGACACTGCCCCGATATCACATCGCAGACCACACTAATCCCCCCAATCTGATTACATCCACAAGTTGGACATCCCTCCACCGGATTCCCAAATCCCTCCAGACACCCGTCACATCTCCTCCCTCCATAATTCTCCTTACAAGGACACTGCCCACTATCCACATGACAGGCCACCCCTCCCCTACTCCCCCCAGCTATGCACCCCACCTCCGAGCAATCGCAAGGATGACACGAGCCATTCAAAGGATTCCCATAGTGGCCCACCGTACACTCGTCGCAGTTCCACCCCACAGTATTCCTCGGACAGACTAAGCACTCCCCCGTCAAATGGTCACATATATCCTTCACCCCCTCCCCTTGATGATGATGATCCCCTCCTCCCCCCAGAATATTACTACACTCACATGGCTTGCAGTGATCCCCAGGCTGTGTGGGATTCCCATAATAGCCATTCGCACACCGTTCGCAATACTCCCCCTCGTAACCTTTGGGGCACTTGGTGCACTCATAACTCGACCCTTTGACCTGGCACTCGGGACTGAAGTTATTACTGAGGAGCCCCAGTGGACACTCGCACTTTTTGCAAGCTGTGGGGGCACCATCCTCCTTAACTGGATCGCCATAATAGCCCTCGAGGCAGTATTGACAGTGGTCGCCGGTAGTATTATGGTCACATACCAAGCAATGCCCCTCCCAATCACAGGAGGAGGAGTGACCGTTGCAGTCACACTTGACGCACTCCGTCAGCCAGCTATCCTTATTGAGTTTCCTCCAACCGTAGTCACACTGCTCGCATGAGGTGCCAGTGTAGCCAATGGGGCAATTGCAAACCTCGACGGAGGTCGCTTTCACTTCCCCCTCCTGGGCTACTGTCCCATCCGTGATGGCGCTCTCGAGATAAGCGTAGTGTAAAAGGCCTTCGATCTGATCTGTGTGGAACTTGGCGCGGAATAGAATGCGCTTGATGTTGGAGAGGGTTTCCATCACGTCATATCTCGTGCAGGGGGTTCCCCCTGGGGGGATCTGGTATTTTTGAATGACGTGGTTGTCGATGTCAGGGAGAACCATGCAGTTTCCTTCAGTGAGGACTGCTGAGATTGTCGCGTTTTCCCCGTCGTGGATCCCGAAGCTGAAGCCGAGCATGGAATTTGTACTCTGCAAATAAAAATGGAAGCCCGTCCATTAATAAAAAAAATTACGGTCCTTTAAAAAAATCTCCAAATTATTAAGAAAGCTGACCTTTATAATGAGATCATAATCAGGAATAGGCCTTCCACTGGTGTCCCCCCTCGCCTGCACCCAACTCACGTGAAACGTGACATTCAGCCCATATGAATGAAACTTATCCCCTCCAAACACCCTCCTCCCCTCCTCCTCCTCAGGGGACCAGTAATATTCGGAGAAGCTGGCAAACTCCTCATTTGCAATTTGATAGGTGAACGTCTCGTTTCCCCTGTGGGATGATGATGATGATGCTTCAGTGGAGCTCACTAGTACAGCTGGGATCGTCTTTGTCCCATGGAGATCCGTGACAAACCAATTGTGCCCTTCGCTCCTCAGCTGTCAATCAAGTCAAGCGTAACCAATTTTCAATCAATTCAAGTCGGATTTAATTTATTTATCCCTGATTATGATTGGGATTTTTTTCTCACCTTCGCGATCGGAAAATCGGACGAGATGCAGTCGGAGCTCACCCCATGGCAAAAGCACTCGGTGCACCCCTCCAGATTCTCTTTAATCAGGTTGAAAAAGCTCTTCTTGCACTGGGCGCAATGCTTCCCCTCCACATTTGATTTGCACTGGCAATCACCCTCGCAGTCGGTGTTGATTATCCCGGGGATATGACAGGGGCATGGGGAGCACCGGGGGAAGCCTCGGAAGCCCATGGCACAACGGTCACAGCGACGACCTTCGTAGCCGAGCTTGCAATGGCAGTCGCCAGAATTCTTAAAAAAGGGAAAATAAATTAGTATTTTTGAATAACTTCAAAAAAAAAAAACAATCAAAGTCGGTCGGTTTGTTATTTTCTCACTTTGCCCCCTTCTCGCCGACCCTCCTCCTCATCAACCACGCACTTTCCTTGACTCCCATCCAGATCACAGTCGCACTTCACACACGGACTGGGATCGTCCAGGAGGACCCCCAGGGGTCTGTAATAGCCTTCCACACATTTTTCACAGTTGTTGCCCGTCGTATGCGACTAAAAACAAAAATAAATTGGAATTTCTTCAAAAGATTTCTCCTTTGCCTCGGGCACTTATAATCGATAACTACTTATCGTATCGTACAACTTACTTTACAATTTAGGCACACGCCACCTCCATCCATCTCCCCATTCAAATTCACCGAAAGGCCCTGCTCATGCACGAGCTTATCATAAACACAACTCTCCGCATGTCCATAACACTGACATGGCTCGCATCTCGCACTATCCGTGCTATTCCCCGCCCCCCAAGGATACTGATTAAACAAGGGGCAGCACATGTCGCACCTATCCCCATCAAAACGAATCAATCAAAAAAAGTTCAAATTTTTAAATGAACAATTAAAATTCAACTTCACAAAAATTAAATTTTAATCCGACTTTACCTATCCCCACAAGTGTTATGCTGGCACATGCACTTCTCACTCTGGCTCTCCTTATCCATCACACACTCATTGGCATGCCCAAAGCAAACGCAATGCCCCCCAATACTGATATCCTTAATCGAGTAAAAATATCTCCTCAACACCGACTTATCCAAAAACTGCGACCCTTGCCCCCCTCCCCCCAACGACATCAGATCCCCATGCATGGTCCTAATCTTCTGCAATCTCAGCCTCACATACCTCGCCATCGTGAACCTCGTCAACGCCTCCGAAGGCCCGTCGGCACCCGGCCTCCCATTCACTAGGCTCGTGTGGATCTCACCCCCCTCAAATGGGGTTATTTGAGAATAATACGAGGTGCAGATAACCTCGTCATCATCTTCGAATGAGGGCTTGCCGACCTTCGCCCGGACCCTGTAGCGGTTCCAACACTCGTCATCGCTTATCGCATAGTATTGCCAGGGGAGATAGACATAGCCGTCGAGAGATCTCTCCAAAATCCAGTTCCCTGGACGGGGGGATATCGCCGCTTTTATGATGATGTAGGCCACTTGATAAATCTTCATTCAAAAAGATAACCCCAAATTAATTACCAGTTTCACTTAAGCCAGTCAACAAAACCCTCGAGAGGCCGACGCGTATACAAATGTATACATTAGCAACCGTAGTAATTGCTAACTAATAAATACATAGCAATATGGGAAATTTATTAAAATAAGACCCTCTCGTATTTTGGGGCACGCGATACGTCATTCAAAAGCTAAGGGTCTGACTATATCAAATATGCTAGTATATTGCTGCGGAAACTGGTAGTTCCTGAACAAATCGAAAAATAGCATTGTTAAGTATACTATATTAAAATCCATATCGTGAAAATGTTGATACATACGATTTTGCTGAAAATCGACCTAGAGGGGTAGTCTGCGACGTAGATAACGAATCTGCAAATATTAGACCGATTCCGCAACCCGGTTACGAAATATTTGCAAACTTATTTGCCAAAAATCCATTTTCCCGCCAAAATTTAAACGAACTTTTTTTTATTTGGAGTTTTCTACGATATACTGCGTTAAAACTGCATATTAAACAAGCCCGAGTGGTTAAAATAATTTTAAACCTTCAAACTGCCCATTTAATTTTTTCCTTTATTAGGTATACTATATAAGAAAATTATTGTAATTACAATGACGTACCTGTAAGTTATTTGAATCATAGTATAATAATACATAATAATCAAATATTTGTTGAAAATTCAAATTTTTGATTTTTTATTAAATGATTTTTCAGTGACTGTGTAACTGACACTGATAAAACGTATACCACTGAAATCCACAATCAAAATGCTTTCTTTTGATACCCCATTCACTATATCATGTAATTTGAAAAAAATTATGACCTTGACCTTTGACCTCTTGATGTGTTCCGATTGACCTAAAAAACAATAGGGTTCCTACATTTTACCATATGTACCTCCGTGTCAAATTTGAATAAAATCAGTACACGCGTATAGACGCTAGAGCGTGTACAGACAAACAGACGGACATGTGCCAAAACCATAACATATTTTACAGGTACGTAATAATCCATATCGTCCTTACGATTTCGCTGAAACTCAGCCTATAGAGGTAGTTTGCGAAGTAGATAACGAATCTGTAAAAAATCTACTAATAATGTATGTGTACAGTCTAGCCGTGCCGTAATTAAAATTAGTTTGTGTAATGGCTACCTTAGTCGATACCACCAGTGCCGGAACATAGCTTCCCCCTAAAAACCAACCAACCCAACCACCTGTACACACCTTTCCTATCAAAACCGGCCTGACCCGATACTCCAAGAGCCGTTACACAGTTTTGCCCTCAAAACTAACCTAACCCGAAATCGACTAAACAGCTTTAATCGCTAACCAACCGAGCCCAAAATCCTTTACCCAGCGTCCCCATCAAAACCAGCCAAACTCGACAACACCGAAGCCGGAACATAGGTTCCATAACAAAACTAACCTATCCCGACAGCAGAACACAGCTTTCATCGCTAACCAACCGAACCCAAAATCCTGTACTAAGAATCGACAACAAAACCAGCTTCACCCGAAACTCCCAGAGCAACAGCATCAAAAAATCAACCTACTTTATAAGCAAAAACTCTTTTATAACAAAAATCCTAATTCCTGTACGCAGCTTCCCGCAACAAACCAACATACCCCAAAGGCAAAAACACAGCTTTCATCCCAAAACTAAACAAACTCGAATCAGAAATCCTGTACACGGCTTCCCCCAACAAATCTAGCCACACTCGAGTCGAAGCACATCTTTCCTAGCAACACCGACCTAACTCAACAGAAAAAAACTTTAATTTTAATTGAACAAAACAGGAAATAGGACAGCTATTAGGGCAACGACGGATATTATGGTAGTTACAATCTACACACGACGAAGGCTGAGCAACCAAGTCTCCCTGGACAACATGTAGGGGCATTGCTTTAACAATGTGTACTTCATTGCCGACGCAGAGGAGTTCTTTGCCAAAAGTCACAGTGTGAGAACGGGGAATATGAAAAGTTGTCACTAGGAAAAATTGGGAATTCAGGAGGAACGTCCCAATTTCAGCAAGTTTTTAATACGTTTTTCTTCACGCTTTCCGTAGGGTAACTAGATTCAAACACCCGGTCCTAAAACGCCTAAGATATCTACGAAATAGGTCATGAATCACATAAATGAAAGAGTCTGGTTACAAGAACGGACAGCTGGTAGTATTGTAATTTGAAAAACATTTTTACTGGTGTAATCTTTTGTATCGTGCAAGAGAAACTCCGATAAAACACTAAGCCTATCCTTATCTTCTGGTTTAGGAGGCCGAGGCCGGTGTGCTTGGTCCTAGTTAGCTGAACGCGGTATAAGATACAAATTGGGTTAAAGTATGAGAATTCTCAAATGCTATTACGTTTTGTGCTTCTCTAAAAAGCACCGTCCTGAGTCCTGACATTGATACAGGTAAAAAAACAGCATCTGTCCTCTGGATCGAAAAATGAATATTCATAGTAGGAGTGCTCGTGAAACGCCGCCACCATGACCTATCTGGCATTCTAACCACTGAGTTGACTGCGGGTGATGCGGCCCTCCCCTTGTTACCTTGACTTTCAAAGTAATTCTCTAAAGCGTAGAAATGATTAGTATTGGTTTATAACTGCTAGCTTTGCGTCTAATATCCTTAGCGGTAATCACTGCTAGCCTTGCCCCTTATATCCCTTGTGGTGATAACCGATTGCTTTGCTACTAATATCCCGAGTGTTAATCACTACTTGCATTGCTAAAAGTGGTTTCAATGGTATCATGCCACTGAAAATAGGTGGTTCGTGTCGGTAAAGAGCAAATTTTAGATATTTCTGATATTTTAGATATTTTAGATGTGGGCTAGGTCAGGCAGGGTGTTTCATTAGTGAGGCATGTGAGTACTGATCGTTCGATTTCTTGGGGTGTCCGGCATAAATTTTTTTTCACAAGGAGAGCTATCGTAGAACTACTTAGACTATCTGATGTAACTTCACTGGCGCTTTGAAAAGAAGGCGGTTAGCCATTTAGGTTAGTCGCCGGCCGAATTGGGACAGGCCCTCTATTTGTTTCAAATTAGGCAGCCTCCAATGTTGGTAACATATTTTGGCCTGCTTTGCTTTTTGGTTGGGTACTAGACTTGTTTCAGCATAGAGCTCCTCTGCACTGCTTTCAACTCGGCCATTGTCGTGTTTCAATGTTTTCGAATTTTGGTTGGTCACTGGACTTGTTTAAGTATGGGTCTCCTTCACACTTCCTCCAACTAGGCCATCGTCGCCCATCGGCGGATCTGGATCATGGTTGGCCACTAGACTTGTGGCTGTTGCAGACTTCAAAATAGATGCCTTGCCAGTATCGCCAGCGTTTGAATCCGTAGAAGGACTTCCAGTCCCCCTTGTTTTATATAGAAAATGCGGAAGGGATATTAGATTAGGGAATGTGATATACGGCTAGCTAGCGAACTATCACATTTATTGTGAACAACACTAACACAACCGATTTATTATTGTTAAGGTTGGGTGAAACCGGTCTGCTGGTGTTTTAGAAAAAGCTTTGCGTTTTTAGAGAGTATTGCATAATAGTTCTTTGGAATATGTGGCAGGGAGAATGGGTGTACACTGGTTTATGTGGGGGAATTGAGTACAGCTGTGTGCAGCTGGGTAGTTGGTATTTGTGTGAAAACTGTGAACGTGATCTCGGGGTTGGTTGGTGTTTCCGGAGAAACAGCGTAAAGTACCGACTTTTGGGATTTTTGAGTTAGAGTGATTGTGTAAGGAAACTAGTGTACAAGCTATTTGGTTGGGTTTATAATGTTCAAATCCCCGTGTATACGCTGTCGGATTAGATTGGTTTTATGAGGGAGTTTTTTTTCTGTTCTGGAAGTATTGGGCTACGTTGGTTTTGTGATGAAAGCTGTGTTTTTGCCAATGTGTTGGATTCGTTTTGTGGAGGAATCTATGTTCCGGTTCTGGGGATATCGAGGTTTTGTTGTAGGAAGTCGTGAACAGTATCTCGGGTTATGGTTGGTTTTGAAATAGACGTGTTCTTTCTTGCTCTTGGGTTTTGTTACAGCAGGAAGCAGCGTGCAGGCTGTCGGGTTAGGTTGGTTTTGTGGGTAATACGTTGATTATGATGGGGAAGCTATGTACCGGCTCTGGGGTATGGGGTAAGGCTGGTTTTGTTTGCGATAAAAGCTATGTTTTTGCTGTCGGGTTAGGTTGGTTTTGTTGGGAAAGCTATGCTCGGCTTTTGTGATGTCGAGTTTGGCTGGTTTTGTTGGGGAAGCTGCGTAAAGGATTTCGGGTTTGGTTAGTTCAGCGATTGAAGCTGTTTACTTGAGGGCAAAGCTGTTTACTTGGTTTTGAGGGCAAAGCTTCGTTCCGGCTCAAGGGGTATCGGGTCAAGCTGGCTTTGATAGAAAAGCTGTGTACAGGTGGTCGGGTTAGGTTGCTTTTGTTGGGGAAGCTACGTGCCGGCACAAGTATATTGGGAAGGCTGGTTTTGTTAGGAAAACTGTGTCCTTTCTGTCGGATTAGGTTGGTTTTGTCGGGGAAGCTGCGTCCAGGTTGTCAGGTTAGGTTGGTTTTATGGGGAGGCTACGTACCGGCTGTGGGGTATTGGGTATGGCTGGTTTTGTTTGGCAAGCTATGTTCCGGCTTTGGTGGTGTCGAGCTTGTTTGGTTTTGTTGGGGATGCTGCGTACAGGATTTCGGGTTCGGTTGGTTTAGCTATTGAAGTTGTGTACTTGATTTCGGGTTAGGTTGGTTTTGATAGGAAAGGTGTGCACAGGTGGTCGGGTTAGGTTGGTTTTGAGTGGATAATTGTGCACAAGCTGTTGGGGTAGTTGGTTTTGTGGCAAATGTTGTATATAGTGTATCAGGTAAGGTCGGGACTAAAAGTCCCAAGTACTTTGACCTATAACCCATTTGTGTTCCTGTAAGATGCATATTTTCAACGTAAAATGTGTAAACTTCAAACCTATTGTGTTGATTTGTCTAGGAACTTTCAGTTCATGCAGTACTGCACTGCCATATATAATGTAATCAGACCCTTAGCTTGCGAATGACGTATCACGTGTCCTGAAATACGGCGGGGTTCTTTTTAATTTTTTTAGAGTTTTATTACAATATCAATCATGATAATTATTGTCAGAATAACATAATGTATTACTGGCTGCACTCCACATAACGTAAAATGTAAAAAAAACGAGTAATTATCGGGTGGTCCAGACAACTGGTAAATGGCATAGCTATTTGTTGGTATTAATCCCATTGCGTTTCAACTGACATTAATTTTGCCCTCAACAGAATGTAAAAGTTCATAAAATGAGAAATTAGCATGTTTCTGGGTAAATTGGCAGGGTAGGTTAGGTCAGAGGGCTATTATTAGTTAATAATCCCATTACGTTTCAACTGACATTAATTTTGACCCATAGTTACAAAACTGCGGCCTTTCAAGTGTTAAGATAAGACCATGTCATCCTTATCATCCCCATACCTGTTTGAGATCAATGGTTATCGTGACCCACTCCAAATTACGGCCATTCTGAAGCGTCGGACTCTGCCACCAACGATTCGAGCCGTCTATTGTGTACCGAATTGGGTGTCGTTTTCCTTTGTCCTTCAAAAAAATTAAAGCAAAAATTCACAAAAAAAACTTTTTATTGCATTTTTCCCCTCCATCCCTCCAAATAAGCTTCAATCGGTCAATAAACCAGTCACTTCTAAACCTTTCCTTTCACCTGATAATTTTCACACCTTTTCATTCCTCTCTTGAAAAAAAATAATCAGTTTTTTTTTCACTCGACTAATCTACATAATTATGCAGAAAAAGCATTTTTCAAGATGGGAAAATGCATTGAAGATGCATTTTCTTTATAAAAAACGTCAAGACAAGGCCCTCTCGAGTGAAATAATGCATTTCAAACGAGTTAATGAGACAATTTCCTTTTTTCTTGGCTTTTATGGAAATGGATCTAAAGCCATTTCTGATTTCTAGCTCGTAAATTTCATCAGCATTTTTTTCTAACGAGTCCATCTCGAATGGCTTGTTTTTGTTGGGGTAAATTGGAATTTGCCATGTCCTAAATGGCATCTTTCAGCCCATTCATTATAAAATGGAAAAGTGATCAGTTTTTTTTCTTCTAACTGATCAGCTTCGAATTGAGAATGTGCCCATTTGTCATTCATTAGGAGCAACAGGGAGCTGAAGACATGGGCTGATTTGCATTAATAAGTAAAAAAATGGTCAGAAAAAAGTGGGTGGATATGGCATGGCTTGGGCTTCAGAATATTTTTCCATTTGACGCCCTTTCTCATTATCCGATCGACATTTTTCGTCCGTAGGTGGGACCGTTTTTTTCGCAGTGGCAATTTTTCATTTTAAAAATATTTTGAAAATGTTTCCTTTTTAATTACGGAATTATGCCCATCGCAAACTTGACACTGGGAGGATCTTCCGGGGGCGCCCCCACTGGTGCTACTCCTCCTATAGGAGCCGTGCTCCACTAATTTGCAATATGTCTCGGGACCTGACTCCCCACAAGTGGCGTTGACCTCGATGTATGCCTTCGTGGCTAAGTTTAGGACGGGAGGGGAGATCCCCACTTGGGTCCAGTTACCCCCGGCCGCGTGGATTCGCCTCCCGGAGGGGAAGATCTCTTCTGAGTTGGAGTCCTCGTGATATGAATGGTATTCTGGAAAATGAAAATGGATTAAGATGCAACCGGAATTTTTTTTAATTAATGCTAATTTTAAAATGATTTTTTATGACTGAGCCCATTAAAGATTTTTTCCACTTACTTGACTGAACACATTGAAATGAGGATAATGTGAATACGGCAGTGATTAATAGGATCAGGCTTAGCTCCCTCCATAAAATACTACTCGTTTTACATCTACATCTAGTTAATTGTGAGTTGACTGGATTTTCTTCATTTGAAGTGGCGGACGGAAAAATATTTTTAATGGGATAATTAAGACCAGTCCATCTCAAACTCCAACTCGGAATGGCCCACTTCTCTGAATCTGAATCTGAACACGGCATTGTTAATGGATCGGCAACCAGTTTTAATTAAAGATTTCGCCACACATTCCAAACACCAATTCAATTCACTATTCCTTCACTCGATCACTCATCCACTCCAGCTACTCCAACTACTCCAGTGTTCCTCCATCATTGTTGTAGATCTGATTGGGTCATGAGCCCGCATTAATAAATTAAGATAGATTCAATTCAAGATTCTTTCATGGAGGAAAAACGTTGAACTGGCTGAATTGAACATTGAAAAGGGAAGACTGCTGAAGATGAAGCTGGTTACTCATGGATTGTGTTGGGATTGGATTTTGGGTGTCGATTTTTTTCTCAAGAAGCCTTTTCAAGAACAATCGACAATGCTGAGAGCCTCAAACACAGTCACAAATATGCACAATCACAAATTATTCTTCTTAAACAATGCACCCATTCATCCATGCATTATATTTATACTTCGTGCCCTCATCATGAATAATATGAATATGAAATTTTATCCAAAATAGATTGTTGGTGAGCCAAGCCTAACTTATTCATTTTAAATTGTATTTAAAAATAGATTTTTTTTTTCGATGAGGAAAATTTTTTTAGGAGAAAAAATATTTTGAGGCTTGTTTTTTTCATGTCATGTTGAACAAGTCACTTTAAAGATTTTTTAAAAGTCCATCCATGTCCATATTATCATCGGAATAACAAGTTGGTTTACAAATCGAAAGGTTTATATTTGGAAGGGACATGGTCAATATCACTTATCAGGATATGGGGATCCGGACATGACATGTCCCAGATTTTTTCAGTTCATACTGAATGGATAAATGGATATGCTCTTCTTGTAGATTCCGGCTGCTGAAGACTGCAGAGTAGAGCTTCCTATTCCTGATCCTGAAAAAAGAAACAAAAAATCCATCTTTAAGAAAGGGTTGAGTTTTTGGGGAGGGTGGATTTTTTTTGCTGGTGTGGTCCTCCATTTCAAATGGATGGAGACAGGCGAACCGCTTGGTTCACTTCACAATCCATTTATTATTAATAAAGTGCTTGGCTTGTAATATGGCTTGGCTTATAATAACTTCATTTAAATATCTTTGTCATTGTAGTCATCTGTGAAGAGCCCAGAAACATGTTGTTTTAAAAATGTAAAAGTGGGCTTGTCTTCTTCTATAAATATGAATGGCTATATCAAGTGGAGAAAAATATTCCAAGAAGCCTTTTTCAAGATGATGATGATGATTATTGTTATTATGATATGATCCGTATCAAGGGAGAAGAACGAGAAGAAAATATTTAAAAACTGTTGTATTCAAAAGAAAAGGCGTAGGCTTGGTTTAATACTGATTACGTCATTGTTTCTGAGTGAAATAGAATGAAAATTTTATTTTTCAGGCTGACAAAAATAACTAGAATCGGAATAGGCTACAAGTTCCTATTACTGACTGACTTATCTTAAATTATGATTATGACATAAAGCTAGTGAGTTAAACGTGGAAACTTATTACAAGTACGTTGATATTTTTAGGCAGGAAGTGAAATCATTTCAGGATCATAATTGCCCATTTCACAATATCACAATTTAAAAAATAAATATTTTTAAATGCTATATCATCATGTCATTCTCGAAAGGAAAAACTCAAAAGCTGCTATCGTCCAAATTCGCAAATTTTTGTACAACTAAAAAATAATTATGAAACCACAAAAGCATGACAATTCTTGTACAATGAGCCGACAATGAATAGGTGATTTTTTGACGCGCGTGCTAATTGTTTCACCTAAATTATAATAAGCTAATTTTCGTCATGCGGTCAAGCCATGCTTATCTGTCTGCTATCAAAAATGGTGAATTGATGTACCGTTAGTTTGGTTGTGCTGTAGCTTATGCGGGATCTTTTTTTTGGCACATGTACGAACCCATTGTTTTCCATAACATTGGAAAGGTTCACCCTTGGATATTTTTTATCAAAAGCCAATTTTATTATTTAAGGTCAGTTTCCACCAAATTCATGAGCAGACCAAATTGGACCGCAAAAAATTGAAATCTTGGCAATCCGTTCAGAGCCTGAATTCTGAAAATCCGAAGACATAGGAGTAATCCACCTTCAGATATATATTATGACGATTGATCATTTTCCCGGTGTACAAAATTGCAATTACATAATTGCATCCTCATGAGCAGTTACAGCTCTGTTACTTGTTACAATTACATAGATTTATATAATAATTTAGTCCATTTACCTACCTAACAATATTACTCGTACATGTCTGACGATGCATCAATGTGTAACATAAAAATAAATATAATACATAAAAATAAAATTGGTAACTGTAAAAAATGGAGTTTAACCAGGTTAAGCAAGCAGGTGAACAAGTGACAAGTATCCAATTCACTAGTCTTCAACAAGCTCACATTTTTTTGCATTGGCCCGAATTGCCCTATTGGGATTACCGGATTTGGATTACTTTGTGAATTTACCCGCATAGGATTATCTGGATCATTGGATTATTTTGTGCATATCCCGAGTCTCATTTAGCCTTATCTTTCCCAAGTAGTCGGGAGCGGTGGAGTGGTCAAAGGATAATTGCTTTGCGTTTGCTTCAGTTGCAAGTAACCAGTTTTACAAATAGCTGTGGTATCACCGGTTGCCAGTAACGGAAATAGACTGAAT
>JAQGAG010000712.1:0-13312 GCA_034696835.1 Lepidocyrtus lignorum
ACCTCAATCAAGATATGTGAGAGAGCAGAAGTAAATTTTCATGTACACTGGACACTCTTTATTGAAAAAATTCAGCAGCAGTACAATGATATTAGTTCGATGATAAAGAAGGAACATCCAAACGTAGGAGAAATCTGCAAGGGAAAATTGAATACCCAAATCCTAAAGTTAATGAATTTGACATTTAAATTCTGTCCACATATCAAAGAACCCATTCCAATCCCAGTAACATCTTCATCCCAAGAATTGACTGAAACGTTGCCCAATTCATCCATTGTAGCAGATTATCCAACTTCCTGCAACAACCCAATTGATGACGATGATGATACCGATATGATGCCTATTATTAGTAGTATTAGCAGTAATACTCCTTTAACCATGATGACGAATCCAGTTGCCGCTTCTACTCCTACAGTACCTCCTTCCTCAAATATGACGATGACCCCAACGAACTCTGCATTAGCATCAGTCTCCTCAACCCAATCCTCATCTTCGTCAACTCCATCATCTGCTCCAAATAGTAATGTAAAACGCTGTAAAAAGCGTGATACAACACCAATCAGGAAAGTTTCAGAAACAGGAAAGGAGGAGAGATATGTGTTCAACTACGACACACAAGCACATGCAACTAAAAATACAATTTTTGATTTCACCAAACCGATGAAATACGTGCCACCAAAACCAGTTGAAACTGAGAATCAGACGTAAGTGTAACTACCGAAATAAATTATAAAGATTATTTATATTTTTCATTTTTATATGTTTAAGTATAACTAACTAAAAGTATATATTCCCGCAATTAAAAAAAACTCACTTCATTTTGATTTTATTTAAAAAAAAAATTAAATAGGTCAAAAGAAGAAAAGGAAAAGGCTCAAGAGGCTACAAAACCCCAATGGATGTGTCCAGTGTGCTACAAAACTTACAAAAATATTAAAAGGGCAAAAGTTCACATTAAAAATGGGACGCATACCCTCTTTGGAACTTGCAAATACCCCGAATGTGGACAAGATCGCCATAACCTTGAAAAATTCTCAACACATAAGAGGTAATATAAATTTTCTTAATATATAATCTTACTAATTATCATAATTCAATCTTCCTTGCAAAACATGACTAACGAGTGCAATACTAAAAATCTAATTTTAATTTTACAGATCACATTTAATTGATGACTACAATTGTGAACTCTTTTTCGAAGAAGATGTCAAGTGTTGGCGAAAACGTCTGAGCACAGATTCTACACCAAAGCAACTCCTTGACGAATTTATCAAGACAAAAAAAGAAGAACAAGCAGAAATCCAAAAAACAAAGATGTCCGAAAATCCAGCCAAAGAACATAAACCAAAACCAACCAATAAGAAAATAAATACTACCACGCCAAAATCCAAGAGACTCATAAAACGAAAGAAAAACGAAATAGTATCAAGTAACTCCAGCAGTGATTCACATTAATTCAAGTGAATTATTTTTATAACACATATAATGCTTGAACACTGCTATATATTAATATATATTTATGTTTAGACATTACTTACATTACCATTTGCTTTGTGAATGCCTCATGTGTTCAATCTTCTTGTTACCTACTTATAAATATGTATGTCATATTTGTATTATGTTGAATTTAAATTAATTCCAATATAATTACTAAGAATATCTTCTACTTTTTTCACCTTTATGCGTATGCTCCACAATGTTCAAAATCTTTTGTTTTTAGAAATATGGAATCGATGTAATAAAATGTATACCGATGCACTCGCCTACAATCACAAAACAAAACTTCTTTCTTAAACCAATCTTCTATCTAATATGATAAGTGCACCCAAATTTAATCCCTTACGTTGAAAAAATACGCATACCTAAATTATATTTCATAACTAAACTAATATAGGTACCCTAAAATTGGCATCATAATTACATTTTATTTCTAGAACTAAGACACTGCCTGCCACAAATCCGTCTACTATAAATAATTAACATAAAGCAATCTTTTTTAACAATTACCATTTTTGCATATTTCTAGAAATAGCAAAGTAAAAATCTCACATAAGGTCAGTAATATATAAATTTTAAATAATCAATTTTTTACAACTCTCAAAAATTGTAAATGCATACATAGAATTGTTTTCACAACCTTCAACTACCCTTATTAAAGCTTTGAAATTTATCTTCATCAACTCATAATCAACTCCTAACAAACAACCTATCTATTTATCATATTTATACTTAAATTTTATTCAGACCTGCCTTAATTCTTCCTTCATACCATTAAGCTCCCGTATGTGCTTTTCGAAGCTAATTTCATGTAAATCACACCACAAGAATGTACACATAATATACTTTATAGGTAGATGGGTAGTTGTTATTCAACAATGTTTAGGTTTTTTATTGAAAAAAGTTACTTTGATTTGCAACACCAACTCCAACTTAAAATGATGAGGATAGATCGAATTATAAACACAAGCAAACGATTCTATGGCGTACCGCCACCGCCATTTAAAAAAAAGGTAAAACCAATTACGAATTTTTCAAACCAAGATTATTATTTTTGCCACCCACCTTTGTGGTTAGTAATTACAACGACTGAATCATACACATATTCATTATTATTTTATTTGTCTATGCGAGTTGATTTAAGTTTGTTGTGACCCTACCTATTCAATGCTTAATCGATGGAACGATTACGAATTTTAGTACTCTGTTTTCAGATACAAAAATTTTTTAAATAATCTAGTTTCAATATTTGTTATATATATTTTAACTACCTACTAAAAATAACAATTATAATTACACAAAAAAAAGCAATTATATATTAAACATATTATTTTATACAACAAAATTAATTCCTTTTTATTCAGAACTATTTTTCACCATTTCATCATTTCATTATTCTTTCTCGTTAATATCCAATTTTCAATTGATATATAGTAATTGCACACGAATAGTAATTTTGTGATTTCCTGATACTAATACGGACCGTTATTACAATTAAAATTAGTTACATCTGTTAAATATTATCTTGTTTTTCGACTTGAGAAGTTGTGCAGAGGTGTCCAGTCAACTAGCGACGACGACGACGTGCTGGCATTCCTTGGTAAATGCGTACCTCGAGAAAACGAACTGGCGTCCTCGGATTGTAAGCAGGGTAGGTTGTAGAGAACGGATACTGGTGAAGGTACTCGTCCAACCGGCTCTATTTAAATGTACATTGAGGAGAAAATATTACACTACTTCATTTCTAATAAATAATACTATAGATGATAAAGGTTATATTATATAATAAATAACTAAAAAATAACTTACACCACTCTCGTTCATATAGTCCATAGCATGAGCCCTGCAACGAAAGACTGCGTGAGCTGGGAAGATAGCATCAGCCGTGTACTCCCTGTTCCGATAGTGGATCCTCACATACTCTGTATTTGGTGCCACACGGAGATGATATACGGCCAACACTGCTGCTGCTTCCACACCAATTCGTTCGACGCGTCGACGTGAGTTTCGATAAGCCCTCATGACAAAGACCTGCTCCAAAGGGGCAAAACCTCCGATGACCTCACCACGAACATTTCCACAGCTTGCACCAGCCGGAAGTTCACGCTGATTCAACAGCTCCAAATCATTCCAGTTTTGACCAGCCGCAGCGGTCATCACCAACTCTGAATGTCCTATATACATAATACATTAATAATAACATGAATTTTCATTAATATTATAATTATGATGAAGTACTTACTCAGCATTCCTGCAGGCAATGGGGGATGCGGTGGTAAGTTAGGATTTCCCCGCCCTGGCCGGCCACCCTGTCTTCCATTACCAGATGCAGATGCCCTCACTGGTCTCCTTGCTGCCATATTTCTTTCAATTTGCTCTGGATAAGGAGCAACAGGAAATAGAATCAAATAAAATACATTATAACATGCAACAACCATTCCACTAAGTGTGGTATTTCTTTCAAAATTAGGCGTGCTTTTACCTTTAGCAGCAATGACGTTGAAAATGACGATGATTGTGAAGTAGCCAAATAATATAAATTTTAATATTCCAAAACAAGAGAATATGTAACAGTCTATTTTTGGCGTAAACGGTTTGACTTTTAGTAAAAATGGCAGTACGAATGTCACCAATTTTATTTTTCACAAATGCAATCAAAGCGAAAACACAAATGTGCAAAAGAATACAACAAAATGAAATAAAATTATCAGACCTGGAAACCAAATATTAATGAAAATGGTCACATAAGCAACATGAATATGAATCTTAGCATGGTTGTCCTAAGTGTCGTTAACATTCCATTTTATTTTAGATGTGGCAAACATTTTAGGTATTGATTTTTTCTTCGTAAAACATTTAAAACAATTGTTCCTTTTACACACGAAATAACTGCCTTCTAAATATATGCATTGAATATGACAAATTTACCCAAAGTTGATTTCCTTTCATACTTGTTTTATTTTTGTGATCAAATATTTTAAATATTTTAATTTTAATTAAAGGTGTAAAATGTAGTAATAACCTATAGTCTAAAAAAACAAAATGCATCATTTATCTTCTGATTATTTTATTATGTATGTTTATTAATAAATATGCGAACCACATCAAATGCATACTAATATTTACCAATTTGCCTATTATCGTTATAAGAAAAGATCTTAATATTAGATAATTTCACATCACATGAGTAACTTTTTTCCATAATAAAGTAGAAAATTTTGAACATCACATTGTTTAGAGTTTGAGAAATTCCATTAATTCCTTAAATATGATGGTAACTTTTTCCTACATGTTTATTACAGACTTTAAATACTTGTGTTTTAAATCTAAATTGTGCATGTAAATATCAACATCAAAGTTTGCTCTTAATTATATTTTAATAATGTACCAAGTGAATTTAAAGTATGAACAATCAAATCGGAGACATGTACGAACACTTTTTTACTAACTTATTTTATTAAATTTTCTATACAAAAATGTAAATTTCTATTTACTTCTCAAAGTTACAACGTTTTATTACTTAATTTATTTAATTTATTTACTTTTAACACTGCAAAAGTAAAAAATATATAAGAGAATCCTCAATAGTCTATAAAAATTTTCTCTCTTTCATTCCTCTCACTTTCTATTTACATTAAAAGTGTTTAAAATCCCGTTATATAAATTTAATACAATTATGCTTAACGTTTTTCTCTACATGACATCACAAAAACAAAGAGTTACATAGATTACATTAAACACATATAATACACAATGATATGGAAATCCTTTGTCGAAAGGGATAGCACAAAGAAAATTTTTTCATCTTGGGGCAGTACACATTAGGAAAACTTCCACCTACGACGAACGTTTTACAAGTACTACTACACATTTTCGCCCCAACCAAAAATCCGAATCTTGACTTACTCCGCAATTAACTCAACATAATTAACTTTTTCATCAACAACAACACATTTTAACCTTAACCAAATATCCGGATCATCACTTCTAACACAGCTAACTCAAAATAATTAAGTTTTACAAAGACAACGACACATTTTACCTCCAACTAAAGATCCTAACCATAACTTAGTACAAAACTAACTCAAAAGAATTGAGTTTTACATCGATCACGACACATATCTGTTCAAACGAACGATAAAAAAATCTTGACTTACCACGTAACTAACTCAACACAATTAACTTTAACAACCACAACGATACATTTCTGCCCCAACCAAATTTCCGAATCAGCACTTCAAACACAGCGAACTCAAAAGAATTAACTTCAACAGCGACAACGACACAATTACTTCCCAACCAAATATCCGAATCTTGACTTACCACGTACTAACTCAACACAATTAACTTTTTCAACAACAACACACTTTCGCCTTAACCAAATATCCGATTCATCACTTCTAACACAGCTAACTCAAAATAATGAAGTTTTACAAAGACAACGACAAATTTTACCTCCAACTAACAATCCTAACCATCACTTACTACAACACTAACTCAAAGGAATTGAGTTTTACATCCACAACGACACATTTACTCCTCAACCAACAAGCCAAATGATTACTTACTACTCTCCTTTATACAAACAATACATTACAGAGCTGATGGCAAAGATGTGCAAATAACGACGTAGGCAAAGATGAATCAGTCAAAATATGCATCAGTAGATAACAAAAAAATAGTAATAGATCCGACTCATTTAAACGTGCACATTCCCTTCCAGAAACAATAAGTCATGATAATAATGTTTGGGGAAATCAACAGGGCAATAAACAAATTATTATAACAGATTACATCCCAAACAATAATCTAGAAGACAACCATATTAACTAATGTGTTAGTCTGCAAGAAGTTTATACAACAAACTCATACAACACTACTCGAGTAAAACATGTGTATTTTAAGAGTTTATGACACGAACTGTAGGAGAACGTAAATAATAATAAAAATACGTGTTGAACAGCTATTATCCACGACTTCTCTAAACGTAATAAATAATGAGTAATTTCGAGTTCTGGGATAATTATATTTCCTACGGCTCCTTATTTTTATATTTCAGAAGCCTCCCTTGACAATTTCAGATCGACGGTTGCAACAGATTCAAATTTTGATAAATTTGTGAAGCTCTAGATGAAATACGCTAAAAAAAAATAAAAAATACATTGAAGTCTCAAGGGAAAGTCATTAATGAAGCTTTCCTTTCCGACGAACATTCTGAATAAATTACAAATTATTTAATAATATTTAAAGTAGGAAAATGTGTTAATATAAGTCATCAATTTGTTTTTGTTATTGTCAGAATGTTAGTTGTAAACATAAAGTTTTCTTTCTGAATTTTTGTTTCGAATTTAAAACAATATGTTCTTTGGAAGGGTGTTCCACTTGAATTGTTACACATATAATAATATTAAATTGCTAAAAGTCCATATTTTAATATGAATATAATTATGAGGCTAAATTAGTCATTAACGTCTTTAAATAAAGTTAATTAATGTTAAAAGGTCAGCGTTTTTTATTTTTAACTTAAGCGCATTTAGGAAGTTAAATTATGAGAATTAATAATTTCAATATCGCACCACATCGAGTACATTGCATATAAAAATTAAATTGCACTGGTAGATAGCTCGTTGCAGGCTCGATCCGTTTCACCAGATTTACACGTTTTATACCCCGAGAAGGTACACCACTTACCCCAACGGTCTACCAAACACGACCTCAGAGAAACTAAGTTGTAGACGATAAACTAGATAATCAAACATGATTTGTAAACATAGTTTACTCGAGTCATGTTGTGTGAGAAAAAGCATTGTTTTCGAAGGTTTTTTTTATTTTCCTTATTAAAAGCGTCATGTATTTCTTATGCCCATTGCCTTTATATTTGCCTTGTATATGAACAGATACACACTGCGACAAAATGGCCATACACTAAAAGTAATTAATTTTTTTTAAATTAAATGTGTAATAACGGTTGGGATTAAATGCGTTTGCATCTTCAACGAGACAACGTAATCTATTTAAGAATACATTTTTTAACAATAATTCCCCGGTTTCAATGAAGATTTTGATTACAAACAGAGACAAACTGAATAAGACAAACTTTAAGATGACGATTGCAATCTATTACTACTTATAATATAATCCCAATAAAACTATTGTGATTACAATGTCGTACCTGTAAGGGATTTGTAGTATAAAAATACATAATATTCAAATATTTGTTGAAAATTCAAATTTTGAATTTTTTAATCAGTGATTTTTCAGTGACCATGTTACTGACACTAATGAAACATATACCACTGAAATCAGCAATAAAAATCATTTCTTTTGATACCCTATTAGTTGACCTTAACATTTGACATTTCGTTCTGTGGTCCGATTGATCCCAAAAAAAAAAAAAAAAAAAACAATACACTTCTTACAATTTACCTTTTATATCTAGGTACGTGCCAAATTTGAATAAAATCGGTTGACGCGTTTAGAGACTAGAGCGCGGACGGACAGACAGAGAGACGGACAGACAAACGGATCAAAACCAAAACCAATACATACCTTACAGGTACGTAATAAAAAAAAAATTGTTTTAAGAAGTAAAGGGAAATGGAATCATAAAATGTGCTCTGCGCAATTCTCCCCTGAAGGGGTAGAGAGTTGTTATTCACCAAAACATATTTGTTATAAACATTTAACCCTAAAGCAACTTGATACAATACTAAATATATAAAATGAGTAATAGAATATCAATTGATACTGATCTGAAGATGGCAAAATAAAAATTAGCCCAAGTTAAATTAGTCGAAGACAAATTAACCTTCCTAAGGAATAACTTTCACCTAGGAGACATTTTGTGATTTAAACTCGTTCGTGACTTATTCACCCCAATAATAGAGCACCGCTAGATTCCGTTTGTTGTTTTTTACTTGTGTTGTTTAGGCAAGAGAATATCATAATCATATTATATCCACTCCTAGTACTACTTTCCCCCCCCCCCTCCAAAAAGAAGTAAATATTTGGATAACTAGTTTTGGAAAAAAATTACCGAAAATTAATTTAGTTAATTTTTTAAAGCTATTTTTGTTTACATACTCCGTTATAAACTATCTGAAACTTTATTAGGTATTAGTAGAAAAATCAGCGAACTGCGGTTCCATCTAACCCGTTAAGATGACCGATCAGATCTACCCGGGTGCTTATATTAGTAAAATCAGCAACGATATTACCGATGATGAGATCAAAAATAAGATTATGGAGTACGTTAATGCTGGTGAGTTATAAAAACAAAAAAAGAGTTAATTGGCAATTAATTATATATCTTAATTTTTATTGGTAATGCTGATGGTGATGATGTAACTTTTAGTTTTAATAATTCTCACTACCGTTATATTCATAGGTAAAAAAAACAAAATCGTCAATGATCTGGAAGTAAAAGTACTGGATAACAAAGAGGGAAACATTAATGCAGTAATCCGTGGAATCAATCTTCCTTTTCAAGAACTTCGAAAGTTATTCAAAGCTAAGATGCTGGGGAAATGGACAATGAATCTAACGGATGTCGTAATTGTTTTTAACATTTATGTTGACATTATGGTATTGTGTTAATTGTTGTTGTTTTAGTGGTTATAATTTACTTACAACTAACTATTCATTCATTATTCATCAATTAACCTAGGATTTTGGGATAACGAGGGATGAAGATTCTGGATTACGCTCAAAATACAATGACATACTCCACAAGCATCTAAAAGAAGGACAAGGTGACTTTCAGGATAAAATCAAGTGCTTCACCGATTCATTTGTCGCTAATCAGTTAGGAACCAACTACCAGTTAAAAAAGCACATACTACATCCCCTGGAAAAGCAAGATCTGAATTTCAATGAAGCTTTTAAACTTAAAGGATTTCTTTTCCATGAAAATAATCACTCTACCAAAGCACGACTTCCAGGAACCCTGCTACACTTTAATACTGTATTGGATGCCATTGAAGGATTGGGTTGGTTATGAATGTTTAATGAATGTGTTGTTATCAATGTATGATAAATGTAAAACATTCGATGCCATGTATATTTTGTGATTTAACTTATGAGTTTATATCTTTATTCCAGGCTACCTGCATCTAAATCCAGACTTTGAAGTGGATAAGGAAAATCCCCCAGTCGGATTTGAAACTCCAAAACCAACCTTGGTTGCACCTAAACTTGGACTCGGTATCAATGGTGCACTGATTGACGTCGAGTGTAATTTTTAATTTTTTAAAAACATAATTGAAATTTTAAATAGTATGCATCAAGTTGTTTATATTGTTGGCTTGTAGTCAAAAGAAATTATTTAATTAATTAAAATTATATTCTAGATTGGATGAGAGAACTGCGTTATATCCCATTTAACGTCTTTGCTGATGGGGTTTTTGATATCAAAAAAATTAACGAAACTTGGAAATCAAGATGTCAGTTCTGCTACAACTTCTATACACTGTTGGGGTTTCACCCGGATTTTAACTACTTTGCTGCAAAATGCACTTGTGATCCATTTGAGTTAGCATAAAAAACATACTGAAAAATAAATTATTTTATATATTATTATTGTATGTAATTGATAAGTTAAAATTATAATTATTACATTTCACAGTGAATGCTATGCGTGGCCGGAAGAAAATCATTTTCGTGTTACGTTGGGTTACATCTACTCGCGACGGTATGAAAACTTTTCACCAACTGGACCAACTTTGACCAAGGAACATCTGATTTTGCTCATCAAAGGTCTAAAGCCATTGTACTCTTCAACCAATGACATGAGAATATCAGCATTCGCTGCAGAAAAGATGGAGTTTCAACTGGACAAAATTCTGCTAATGTCTAAATTTCAACTTGGTGTAATTAATGTCGAAACCATTGAAATCCAAACCAAGATAATCGATGGAGTACTTAAAAAACTGGTCAACATTATCCTGCGAACTAAAAGTACTCCAGATGTGTGGAGTGAAGCCGGAAGTAAATCTATCAACACAGTCTGTCTCATCCCGAAGGTAATAGAACTTTTTTATTCATCAAAATTTATACAGTTAGTTAGTTATATATGAATTATAAATGATATTTTTAATGCGTATAATTAATAATTAATATATTATACATTTTTTTAAACAATTACAGTTTGAGGTTGACAAAATCAACCCAGTTAATCCAACGCTTTGGCAACTTCATGGTAGACGGAGTCAGGGATTCAAAGGCTACTTACAATCAATCAGGAATCTAAGGGATAAGACTTGTCTTGTGGAAGTGACGGTTTGGGTGGATCAGAATTTCGAGATTGTTCGAGCCGCAGAGCACTACATGATTCCGGAACCACCAACTGGAAACATTGATGCCATGAACTGTGCAGTTAAAAATTGGAGAAAGTATATTGACGCTCGAAATAAGGTTACAGAGCCGAAAGTAAGTATCATTACAGAAACAAGTCCAGTTAATGAAGATTACGTCACTGTAAATAAACAAAAGCGGAAAGGATGGAAAGTCACAATGAAGATGCCACAAAATTTTACTACCGATACCTTCATGAAGTATGGACACGACGGACATCAAGTTTACTATGGAATAGAGCTCCGAGTCATCAAGAGCAAGGACAAAAAAAATTCTTATCAAACCATTATGGCACAATCATGCATGATTGGAAAGATAGAACACGTTACGGTGAATGAAGAAGACCACATAAATGCAATTGTCACTGCTTACATCCTTTTTCCTGTTAATTATAAATTAAACACTGGATCAGAATACTTTATTTCAACCTGGATGGCCTATTATGCAGACAGCAATATTTCCTCCGAATATCGTAATGACATGTTTTTACTTGATGATAAGGAGGCGACATATAACAGCTGTTCCGTTTTAAAGCACATGATACCATGTCCAGTATCGAACCATTCTGACATGCGGGACTTTCTTCTGGATCCAACTTCCACCCCTCGCGTTGAACATGTCGATACAAAGGTACCGCGTCTTGGACGTGGGAATGCAAACAACAGGACACGTTATTATGATCACCGTAATTTCCTCAATCCTTCTCAAAGTGAAGCTGTAGATGAGTTCTTGAAGCATCGGCTTAGTGTAATGCAAGGGCCCCCTGGAACAGGAAAAACCCTTACCGGTGTTCATGGTGTCTTTGCGTTGGATAATGCGGACCCGGAAAATGGGATGATTCTGTGTCTTACACAAACCAACCTGGCTTCAGAAGTTTTTGTAAACAAGCTATATGAAGAGATGAAAAAGACGAACTATCACATTGAAGTACTTCGAATGATGGCAACAACTAGAGAAGATAAAATGAAGCCGGAAGTCCAACATCGTTATGTTCATTACAATGTTGGGATTGATCCTAGGTTTACCAGTAATGAGAAGATCAAAAATCTACTTGCAAGTAATAGGGAATTTTTATTAAACAACTCATTTGTTTTTAATACCAATAATTATGCCATCATACTAATCACGTCTTATAATTGTAATCATAGAAAAATTTGAAAGCGGAAGGATGACTCTAACAGAAGAAGAAGAAAATGAAATTGAAAAGCATCTGGACTACGTTCGAGATAACATTGTGAGGAAGACCAAAGTTTTAGTTTGCACTATTGGGACTGCTTTGGATGGAAGACTAGATGGATTATTTAAAAGGAAAGGGCCAGTTAACATCAAGGCAATTATTCTTGATGAAGGGAACTTGGTGACTGTCGGCAGTATTCTGCCTTTGCTTGGCCTCAATCCTCGCAAATTCTGGATTCTTGGGGACTTTATGCAACTCGAACCATGCATTACAAGTCGGACTGCAATGATTGCTTGTGGCGACGTTTCTTGGATGAGAATGATAACTCACACGTTAGAAGTTATGATTATTCTAATATTTATCTATTATTGATAATAGTGAAAAAAAATTTATGTTCATTGGTTTTTTTTTTTAATCCAAAGAGAATATGTTCGCAAGATATCTCCATTAACGTTCCTCAATACTCAGTACCGGTTCCCCAAAACTACTTGCAAAGTAATTTCAGTCTGGATATACGATGACAAATTGGAAACAGCAGACAATGTAGCAGATAGACCAAGGTTTCCTGCAACATTTTTCAAGGAGTTTCCAATGCTTGAAAACGTCAACATTTTGCGCATTACTTATGCCCATTGTGCTCCTTGGGAAAAGAAAATTGTACTGATATTTACAGAGTTAGGCCAAAGTAGATTTTTAGATGATAGATGAGATGAAAGATGATTTAAAAAAAATCGAAGATGAAAAATGAGATGAAAAGATGGTCAGTAATTTTGAAAAGCTAAAAGATGAGATGAAAGATGATTTTAAAAAATTCTAAGATGAAAGATAAGATGAATAGATGACCAGAATTTTAATTCTTTCTTAAAAATTAAGTTTTTTGAAAAAAATTCGTTTAATTTTAGCGTATACAGGCTAAGGCTTACTGAAAACTACAATTTTTTGTCAAAATAGTTTAACTTTGGCCATTTTTGCGTTAAAAGAAACCTATTTTAGGTACAAATTTTCCAAAATTTTAGCTCACAAAAATTTCTACGTTGTAAAAAGATGATAGATAAAGATGAAAGATGACTCTGAATTTTTATAAGATGATAGATGAAGATGAAAGATGATATGACCCGTTTTAAAAGATGAAAGATGAGATGAAGATGATCATCTCATCTTCATCTCATCTGGAGATGGTCATCTTAAGATCATCTTTGGACCAACTCTGGATATTTACTTACATTTACACTTACCTCCACTCACAGGTTGATATTTATCGTCAAGTGTGTCATGTAATGATGAATT